>JARKIC010002433.1:0-62535 GCA_029378375.1 Mycena olivaceomarginata
GGTGAGGTGCGCACATTTCTTACGCTTCGTCAATCTAAATAATTTTCGATCAGACCTTTGGAGGTAACCAAGTCAGTCGTCTACGAACCCCGGCTGACAATATTGTTGTGCTCGTGCGGCTTCCGCCGAATTTCGAGGTTTGGGCCTTAATTTGGATTCTGTCAGCTGCTGACATTATTTAGGTGCCTGAAGGTAGCAATAATTCGTCGGCCCCTCGCACGCCCCGCCGAAGGATTACGAAGGTCGATTCCACCGTAGAACTGTGCTGATGTTATAACCATGTCCAGAGCGGCAAGTCCGGTAAGTCGGTGATTTGTATTCCCCTTATGCTTCCCGAGGTCTCAGCTCTTCCAGCGAGACTACCGGGATGTGGACAACAGCTTAATTGCGCCGTAGGAGCTGACCGCGAAACTCATTGAAGGTACGCTGGTTCTGGTGATGGACTCATTTGCTACGTATGTCATAACGGACCAGAAGACGGAGAGAGGTGAGCCGAACCTGGACAAGAAGGCGAGGTCGATTCCATTAGGTTATTAATGCTAGCTCTCTGACACCAGTCTTGCAGATCTACCGTGTGAGGCATGTAGATAGCTGCGCATCCTTGACCACAGCAACCGCGAACCATCAACTCCGCCTGTCCCAACAATATGCCCGACACCATTTTTCCCCCCTCGACACCGTCTCGGAAGGAGAGCGCGGGACGATGCCGCGGATGCTGCATTTGATGGTTTCGGCCCAGGCGTCGATGCTTGAGGGTAGCGGGCCACTTGTCGGCCCTACTATTCCTGGAAGTCGAAAGTCACATGCCTAATTCAACAACGAAATACTACAGAATACTACGGTATCCCGATGCGGGCCCGGAAGCGGCGGAGCCGACTTACTCAGGGATGATGGCGATGCCAAAAATAAATAGAGCAAGGCGAGCGGCGGAGCCGCGGCTTACTCCGGAAGCGATGGAACCGACTTCAGATGGTGGTGCTAAAAAATAGAGCAAGGCAAGCGGCGGAGCAGCGATTTGCGTGTCGGGCTGGCGCAGAGGCCTCCAAACTCTCCCTACCCTTGGAATCCAATTTTTACTCCAAACTTCGGGGGGATGCCTGGAGAGCGTGTTCCGGACTTTCCCCTTCCAGAACAGCAGATCCCCCTCGAATGGAAAAAAAAATTGGGCCGCGCCCTAAATTCCACAAATGTAAACAAAAAGCCATACTTATAGCTCTAGAGATTGAATCATGCTGTTTAGCTCTGTTTAGCTCAGGTCAAGTAAAATAGAATTGGTTCGCCCCCTATGTTCCGTGATCGATTTCATCATCATCAGTTTCTCCTTCCGCGTCAGCATCGAAGAGGCCGTCGTCCTTTCTCCAGCGTGCACAAGTCAGCGGTTGACCGACAGCGCGTTCCTCTGCCCAGGCTTCGTCTAAAGGAATTTCTGAGCGCTGCATGCCGAGTTTCAGGTCGAGGGCCGAAATAGGAGGACGGATCGGGAGCAAGTCTTTCTTCTCGAGCACTCTGTGGCCGTCTCGAATTTGCGCTCTCGTCTGAAAATTTTTCAGCTCAAGAGCACTCGGTACGAAGGCCCTGTTGACCTTGTTTAGGAAGTGAAGTGAAATTTCGTTCACTGTACAGTGCCTAATCCAAGCGGTCACCCACGAGCAATAGCAATCTTTCTGAGGGATCATCAGACAAGAAAAGAAACCGAACATACAAACTCACCAACCTCCACCTCCAACCAGTGAAATGTCGGTGGTGGGGCTGTCGTCAGGGTAGCTGTTGTGGACCGCGCTTCAGATCGGTAGTCTAATATCTGAATATACAGGCCACGTACGCTGACTGGAATGGACGGAGCTGGTCCAGGCGAAAGACATGTATAAGTTGAGCCCACAGCCTGCTTCATGCGCCCGGTGGTCGGCGCATTTCTATACGAGAATTGTCCATGGAATGAAATAAAGTAACTGGGTCACGGCACCGTGCTCGTTTGGAAACTGGTGCTGTTGCATCTCGTAGTATGTTCCTTCGGTCTGAACGATCCTTCCTGGTAGACCACTGGGATCGGGTACAGGCATGTTAGGGACCGATCAGAGATGGGCAGAACGTGGCTGCATTGTCTTATTACAGTATAGTAGGGTTCCTTGGATACCCACTTTGATGTTTCTGATGCCAAGTCCGCAATGCAAGAAATTAAATCTGGATTTAAGTTTGTACATACTAGAACTTATAATGAGCTATACTGCCTCGAATTTCACAATTTAAGTGTGTAGAATGTAGCCAGATAAAAAAAATTGATCTCAACGACCGAACAGTCACACATCGGGTTCCTTGGATAGCGTGATGTCACACATCATCATTCTGCCCCATCGGCTCCTGTGGGTTGACTTTTGGCGGCTATTCCCGTAGCAGTCGGATTCATGGGCGGGATAGGTCGATTTGCGCGGGAGACCGGACAGCGGCGCGGCTGGGCTCGGACAGAAGAAGGACGATCACTTGTCAACAAATGTATCACGTGCCCACAAAGGTGTCACGTCTTTTGTGTGCGTGATCTCATTTTAGATGCATCAATCCTCGGCCGGATTGCCCGATTTTTTAGAGGAGATTGCAGCCAAGAAGTTTGACCTTAATAAGGGAAATAGTTCAGGTCAATAGTGGCCCGATTAATGGACAATCAACAAGAAGGAAAGTGATTGATGACCTGATTAGGCAATGAATTAGACCAAACGACCCTTCTCTTCCAGCACCGACGCGTCTATGCGCTTGAAATTAATTCAGAACACGAGGCTTCGATATAGGATGATTTCGTAACAAAATTTTAACCTGGGATGACGCTCGGGAGTTTTTTTAAAAAATAATACCCAGGATGTCTCACTATCCAAGGAACCCTACTATACTGTTAAAGTTATATAGTGAGAGATAATGTTCAGATCTCACGGCTGACAATAATATATATATAAGCATATATATCCCTCCCCAAACGCCGGCGGGCTCCGAATGGAGGTGTTTGTTTCCTTTGTTCACACCAAATATTTAGGAACGGGCGGGCGAGCTACTACTATCATTGTCCTCTGTAATAGCCCGGCTTGCAACCACGACGGTGTGGAGCCGCTCTTAATTGACAAACAGAGGTAAGGGGTCAAGTTGCATTTTGTCATTCCCTGTTGATCTGTGAGAGAGTCAGAGAAGTGGAGATGACGCTCTGCCATAATAATGAGATCAATAATGTAGATCAATATATGCGCGATAAACCGAGCCCTCATCATCGTGAGAGCTTCTCCTTAGATTGATGTACTTAGCATAAGTTCTAGAATCAAAGAATTGATAGTTACCAACCTCCGGAAACCGGCGTTCGTTATTCGGACGTGCCGTGTAATATTCCTATCCTATCATGTGGAGATGACGCTCTGCCATAATAATGAGATCAATAATTTGAATCTTAGATCAATATATGCACGATAACGAGCTCTCATCATCGTGCCTTAGATTAATGTGGCATAAGTTCTAGAATTGATAGTTCCGATCATCGCAGAAATCAAGTTTAAAATATTTTTACTATAAAAATGATCACGCCTGAAGACTACCCGCTACTTGTCGATGGCCGCTTTCGCCCCTGCCAATGCTTCCTGCCACTTCAGCCCTCCGGATGATATCGTCGAAACTTTTGGGTGCTCTGCTAATTAGTTTCCTAATCCAACAGTTTTCTCCTGGGTGTTATCATTACTCAGGGCCTGCACATATTATTCGCGGTTTCATCACGCCGCGATATCAAACTCTACCGGTGTGTCTCTTCGACTGCTGCATATGTCAATTAACACCGCTGTCCCACAGCTACCATGTCGCTGTAATCCTCCTCGTCAATTTTCTGCACGCGGGTATGAATATGTGAGTAGGAGAGAACTTTACCGGTCGCACTGACTTACGGCTCCATCCACAGCCACATAATCTACCGAACCAGCATCACCACTACGGCCAACGTGTCTCTTTTGACTCCCTGGGTTGGACGATTTGGGCGGAGCCTGGCGTTACGGTATGACCAAAGTCACGGTCCCACTATTCTTCACTTATTTAGATGTTCAGGCCATCGGAGTTCTTCTTGCAACAATTTTTCTTCATCGATCGTTGTTGGAATGTTATCAAAGGCCATGGACTATTCTTCCATTATTTGGTCTCCGTACGTGCGCGGCAGTTTGGGGGGTCATTAAATCGATCTAATGGAAGATATGGCAGTTCTACTCCTCCCTGCTGGTTCCGGCCTTGCGTGAGTATTTACATCTCACCAGGGAAACGGCTACTTGACTTTTTATGCTTACTTACAGGATGTCCATCTTGTCATTTCAAGGTTAAAGTGTGGAGTGAGATCAACAACTTCCGATTCCGACCTCCATCTGGCTCGGATCGTGCGTTTTCATTCGCACTTCAATACGTTCGCTGAAATAAATAATAGATGGCATCGACGGACACAGCCATTGGGGTGATTGTGTGCGCAAGCTTTCCTGCGCGCCGGGCCTTCTGTGTCACGCGCCCACTAGGTCTGCACTTACAACACTCATCTGTCTTTCCATCCAGACCTCCTTCTGCACCGCCGCCTGCGCCGCTATCAATCTTATTGTCGTACGTTATACTCTCTCTGATTTCCACCATGGTGTCGTTGAAAGATATAGTATCTTACGTTGCCCGGCACCTTGTACCAGTAAGCCTTACCACAGGGGCAAGCGGCTAGATCTGACAGGTCCACACAGTCTTCTGCTACAATTCTCCATGTGCCGCGTCTACACCATTATGGTTCTATTCACGCTCCTTCAGCGCGACGGGCTGCGCAAAAAGCTCGATGAGCAAGCGATCTACGACATCTCTCTGGTTGTGTTCGATCCACAATATAACAACTCGCTCAAAGTGACTGCTCCTATTCCCAATACTCGAAAGCATGCGCTGATATATAATCTCTTATAGCCTGATGATGCCTCCGTTGAGTACATTTAGAGAGAAATCCACATTCATTCCGTGTCCAGTTCAAATCGTGTGCTCTTTTCACCGCCATTTTGATAATGTGCTTCCACAAAGAGTTTCAGAGTCCAGAGCATCAAACTCTCCTGATCCCGGATTCCGCTGCGCTGCTCCGCCTGCGCAAGCCGTCAGGAGGGACATGAACAACGAGTTTGCCGAACACAACATGTGCAGTGGCTGTGATCACCTCCTGATGATACTATCCATCAACAATTTCTGGTGGGCTGTTAGATGCTGCCACCAAATGGCATTATGAAGCATGTGATTCAAATGCCATTCCGGGGCATATGGCTTGTACAAGATCACCTCACCGAAGTCCAACGGAGGGGTTTGGATTCATTTTGAACTGCGGAGAGCCTTCGGCGCTGGCATTGATAGTTTTTTAGCCCGACTGATGTGGAGGAATTCTGCACGCTGGACTAGCCGTGAACTGGCCGGCCCTTGATGGGCAGGACCTCCAGCTGCAACCCTGTGGGACCTGGTCGGGGTTCTCCTTTTCCAGGTCCCTTTCCTCGGACGGTGAAAAAATCCCTCGTCGCTCAAACATCATTCATTCTCATTCTTCTTAGCGCTTCCAAATCTGAGTCCTGTGGCAACAAGGTTCTCCTGGGGCTCTTCGTGCTGGCCCAAATGATTCGCATCCACTCGTACGCTTCTTGAGCTGAGTGATTCCCTTTCTATCCCCGCCACAATGACTCGAAATCCGAACCCAGAATCTGTCTTTATATCTATCCCGCGGACCTGAATCAAAATCATTTTGTGTTTGCATTCATGGAAGAGCGACAATTCTGAAAGTATACAAGAGCACGGTGGGCCGCGAAGCGGCCCCCACTTCGACTGGATGGGCGGACCTGTATTGCACGGGGTGGGAAAGTATTATCTTTTTTTGAACTTCACTCTAGCCGCATAAGCCTGCGCCTTGGCGAGAGGGCCACTGAATGCAGTGGATCGCAACGTTCCGTGCTGGAATGATGCTTACATGAATATTTACCGATAACTCAGAGGGGTCATGTATGCCTATGTAGGTATTCTCAAGCTCCTTCAGTAAATATTTCCGAAACCTCCATCCATACCCTGCTCAATCCAGCGGATCCTTAGAGTGTGGAGCGAGCCCTCAAGCTTATGCTTTCCATTGTCACGCTCAATTTTTAACAGACACCACAAAAGTTTATGCAAATACAATTTAATGCTCAAACCTCCTAACCTACATGAAATGAAGCAAATGTGGGTGTGAGATAAGGGACCACGAGGCTGATCGTGTGATCGCGTAATTTCCTTTTTAGGAAACGCGAAAATTTGAACATTTTTTTGCATCCCTAGCTCAGGCCGCTCCCTTTCGTGTTTTGAGCACTTTTCAAAAAATAAGCATAAAACATTTTAGTGAGGCCAGATATTGAAAATCTGAAACCACAGGATTGTTCCCTGGGTCAAACTAAGCCTTTCCGTGGTTTTACTTTTTATTTATATCCCGCCGTTGCCGACGAGTATGTGATATCACGTGACTCGATGGATGTGTAGACACCTACTGTACTACAAGACGGGCCTTCGCTTCGCTCCGGCGTACTGATGCGGACCTAGGACCGTGTTCTGAATCACTGGAGACTAGCGACAGCAAGCATTTAATTAAAGCTTGTCCTCTCGTTGCCTCCGACATTCGGGCCGGTCTCTGTCAACGTAATCCTCGCGGCAGAGTAGTCCTCCCGTCCGGATTGTACGTTCCGCACAGTGTTCCTGGTCCCAATCTCCGTAACCGCATTGTTATGTGCCTTCGGCAGAACCCGAATGCCGCGCGTTCATCCCTTTTCGCACCTCCTGCCGCCGCAGCTCATCCCGCCGCTGCCCCATCTCCCCTATCATCTAACAGCGCTGTCCTTCGCGTTGTACCTACCGCTCCAGTTCCTCTCCTTCACCTCGCAAGCCCCCATCGAGCACAGTTGATCCCGACGAAGCTCGCATCGCAGAAATTGAGTGTGAGATCACCACGCTTCGTGCACGCTGCACCGCTGCCGATTCTGCTTCGAAACCCCTGCTAACGCGACCGCCATCGTCCTCGACTTCCTCCCCACTTCCTTCCATGTTTAATGCACTTCCCACTTCGTCTCCCTCACCGCCTACGTCGTTTAATTCAGTCTTCGCTCCCGGTACCGTATTCCCAATGGGGGATGTAATCGTGCCTCAGGCAGCTCAGTGACAGCTTCCACGCCGCCGCCACAGTCTTCGTCGTTATATGCACAGCCGCGCAGCGTTTTTCGGGGGAATGCACTCAGCCCCGATCCCCGCAGCTTGGCCTTTCGCACGACGAACTAGCTGCATTTCCACCGCACATCTGCACCGACATCCTCGCCACCGCCGCACGTTCATCGCCTTTTGCATCCCCATTCATCGCTCCAGCTCTCCTTGTTACTCCGCCTCCATCCTCCTCGAGCAGTGCTGTTCTTCATGTTGTTTCCACTGCTCCAGCCCCTTCCCCCTCCACCTCTTGCACCATCATCGAGTCCAGTTGATCCAGAAGAAGTCCGCATCGCAGGAATCGAGCGTGAGATCGCCACGCTTCGTGCCCGCTGTCCTGCTGTCAGTTCAACTCCGATCTCCGAACCACTGCAACCCACATTTTCCTCGACTTCATCCACACTTCCTGCTGCATTTAGCGCACTCCCCACTTCATTTTCCTTGCCGTCTTCATCGTTTTCTTCCGCTCTCGCTCCCAGTGCCGCATTCCAGGTGGGGAACCATAATTTTGACCCTCACAGTTCGACTTCTGTTCCCACGCCATTTTCCCAGTCTTCATCTCCTGTACCGCCGTCTTTAGCACCGCCGCTCCCCGCTCTTCATGGCCCAGCATCCGATCTTGATGCCCCGCAGCTCAGCCTTTCATATGCCGAGCTTGTCACACTCCCCCCACATGCCTGCGCCGAAATTCTCGCCACTGCCGCGCGAAGTGCCCGCACTCGGTTACATTCACATTGATTCATTTCCTTGCCTTCTCCGACATCTTCTTGGCCAGTTCATTCATTTCCAGTCTTCGTTTCCTTGTATCCAAGCCCCGCCCTCGCTGCCTTCACCCATCCAGTGTTTCCTGACTGGCCATCAGGCTTCCATTTGTCGCGAGACAACAGTGGGCGGCAGCTAATGAGGTTGTCTGCCCAAGGCTAAACAGCCCTCGATTCTTATATAGACGAGCAATATTCGCCCAATAGTAACACGGGGTTCCTGGACCCTTCCATTATGTAGAAAACCGGGGGTGGGACCTCCCGGCCCCGAATACCAAAACAAATACCTGGTCCGTGCCCGACTCCGCAGGCGGACAGACTTATGTACCGTGTTCGGGGCCACGGGTTCGTTACCGACTCTGCAACTGGCCGTGCATGATATGTAGGTCCACATCGCCAGAATACCCGGATTTGCCCACAAAACCCCCAGATTTGCCCAAATCCCATAGGCACGCCAATTCAGTGTTGGCATTGACCGGGGTCAATGGGGGTCAAATCAATTTGACCCAGTTTGAACCATCTCTCGGTGACTCATTATACCACTTTGAATCTTTTCATTCTTCACCAAACTTCTTGGATTTACATGAATTGAAGAGGTTTCTGGTCTCCTAAGCATGGCCCCGGGAACTATGGCGCGCCCCCACCAGCGGCTCTGCAAGTCGCGCCAAATGTGACTAGGCCGTTTGTGCACCCTATCCTGACGCTAACATTTTTTCAGCACGCCAGTACAGCTCCTTTGTCGGCGCAATCGACGGATCGCCTCGAGCAAGCCCGCAAAGTGCAAGCGGTTCGTGTAATTCTCGCCACTTGTACTGCAGGTTTCCGTTCGGCGCGGAGTGTTTATCATCTGCGGCGACGGCATCCCTGCGGGGGGGAATGCCAGGCATATTGTCTGGACCGTGCTGCTGCTGCTGCTGCTGCTGCTGTTGAATCTGCTGCAGCAGGGCGAGGATGTGCGGGGGCAAGCCCGCTGAGTTCGGCGGTGGCTGCTGACCGGATTGTGGTCGCAGCGGCGGCGGTGGCATCCCGTAGGGATTCGGGGGGCTACCGTATGGCGGCTCCGCCATTGCGGGAGGAGGCGGACCGTATGCCCCGTACGGCGACTGCATTATCGGGGGCGGCGCGACAGGCGGCGGCCCCACCGCCGGAGGTGCACCGCCCTCTGGGGCTTCAATGCCGCAAGGAGCTGTAAAGCGCGCATTAGTCATCGTTCTCCAGTGGCATCTCAATTTCTGGTGCTCCCTGTGAGTCCGCTGGATTTTTGTTGGCTGTTGACCTTTTAACTGCCACACCTTTGTCAAACTGTCTCAAAATTGGTACATCATCCCAAGCCATACAGATATATGATTCTCTCCTGTGCATTCCAGCTGCGGATTCCAACTTAGGTCGGCTTTCGCCGCATCTCGACTAAAGCAATGACCTTCCGCTCAATGTCGCATCGTCATGTTCAATTTTCACGTCCGCGCGGGCAACCCAAATATTTTTTTGTGGGTGTCACGATTGGGAAGGGCTCAGATTGACGAGCAGGACTGGGACTGCGTAGTACGTGTCGCAGCCGAGCGTCCGTCGTGTCCCCTGCCACAGAGGGTGCAGCAGTGGATCAGTAGGGACTAGCGTGGATCGGCGTGACCGGCTGTCCGTCCGCGCCACATCCGCCGATCGCTCATCCGCGGACAGATTGGCCCATCATTATCCATGGGAAAGTTATCCACCATTGTCCATCATTTGCTGCCTGAACGCCAGGACACTCACAGAGGTGGGTGATCATCATAGGAACAATTCTGTGGCATAAAAAAAGTTTCTTACCAATTCCCAGAGCTTTAGCATGGCTCGTTGTCAAATGCTATCCAAATTTCACGGGTGCTCAATTCTTAGGTCGATCTGGTCAGGTCGCCGTTTAATTCGAAAAATCATTTTGGTTTCCAGTGTTTTACAAGGAAATTTCGTCCCGACATTTATCATTTGCTCACCAAAAAATTCTGAGCACTGTTTTGGATGTTAAAATCGAGTTTACACCTCCCAAACAATTTTAATTGCGCGGAGGAAGGGAGAAGCGAGCAGAACCAACCTGCGGTGGCTGTGAAATCACAGGCGCAAACAGTGTCCACGGGTCATCCGTCATCCGCGCAGATGTGACCGGTCAGTGACCGGGCTGTCCAAGCTAGTCCCTAAGTGGATGAAAATTGCAGTATTGCATGGAGCACTCCATGCTGTTCCAACCAAAGCACGGCGTATTATAAATTCAGACAAAGTAAATGGTACTTCTGAAAGTTGATGCTAAGATTAGTGCGGGCTGGCGACGGCATATCTTGTTCACACTACTGTACCATTTCGACCAAATGTTCAGGTGACGGGTGACAGGGGGTCGTGAACTGAACAAATTTGGTGCATGTAATGGTGACAGTTGGGCAATGAACACCTTAATTTTTCATACTGCCAGAGAGCTCAAAAATGATTTTTGACCTATGCTAAGTCAACCACAAAAAAATCATAAAATATGTCAATGCTCCTCCCTCGAGCCTTGATAGCACCGCACCGGGAACTTCTTGCGCTGTCCCTGTCCAAGAGTGACAGTAAGCCAGTGCAAAGTCGTCCATGACAGTCTGATCCCCAAGCCTTTTACTGTAAAGTAGTTTTATAGCCTTCTCAAGCCCTGTTGGGATGGCTGGGCAGCATGGGTTCTTTGAGGCTCTGGAGAAGCTGTCTGATAAAATGAACATTTCCCAGGTAGGTGACGCGGTCGGACTGATTTTGAACACCAATGCCAGTGAACATCTTAGGTGACAGGTGACACCCTGTGAACATTTGGTCAAATACTACAGTATATTCAAGTGGCCTCAACTTTGTTACCGGTGGCCTAGGAAAATTATATTGTTCCTGTACCTGCGAGGGTGAGGATTATTCGTGGCCCCCCCATCGGCGGCCTCGAGGCTGCACATCCAAGGACATGTCTGTCCAAGAACGCGTCCAGTGGAGTCACATCAGCACGTGCCGTGACACGATGTGGTGCTCTCCCATTTTGCTAGGCTCGGCTGCGCTTATCACGGTTGGCGAAGCGGCTGGGATGACATTGACTGGTTGCCATTTTGGCTGACCCCGCCAAATGTGGTTTTGGACTCAGTATTTTCGACCTTCTCAACCTCCTGAACCTTCGAAAAAAGTGTCAAAAGTTGTATAGACAAAGTGGAGTATTTTTTGATTCTGAGTCAAATAAGACTAACTTGTTTTCCATTTCACCCAAAAACAAGTTGCCCTCACTTAATTCCAAATCCAAAATGAAGCATCTTTCTCTATACAACTTGGGGTCTGAGAGGTGTTGTTCAGAGGGTACAGAAAGGTGTTTGAGAGGTGAAAACAACAAGTCCGAAACCACTTTTGGCGCCATCAACCAAAATGGCAACCAGTTGTTCCAGTCGTTTCCACAGCACCGATCTTCTTGCC
Organism: Mycena olivaceomarginata; assembly: GCA_029378375.1. Taxonomy (NCBI): domain Eukaryota; kingdom Fungi; phylum Basidiomycota; class Agaricomycetes; order Agaricales; family Mycenaceae; genus Mycena; species Mycena olivaceomarginata. The sequence continues at coordinate 11,421 of JARKIC010002433.1, forward strand.
CTCGTGATCGGTGCGTGGGAACGAACTGGTCGCGAGTCTACCATTTTGCTCCCTTTCCATAATCGTCAAGAAAGTCCAGAACGTGAACGCCTGAAAACTGAAAAGCACCCAAAGCAGTATCCTGCAGGTCCTCTTACCTTAAAAATTTGTCATTGGATCGAGACAAGCATGCTCATTGGGAATGAAATACCAAGCAGACCCGGACCAAGCGCTCTGCCTACAAGCACTTCGGCCCCGCGGACCCTGAAACAGCGCCACCACCCACCCCTGTCTGCGCATAGCGCCACTCTCCGCGCCAGGTCGCTCAGCGGTTCCTCGGACGTGCAAAACAACCTGCAGAACCACCCCACCCCCAATACCGCACGACGAGGATAGTGCGAGTTTCACTCGCTCCATGAACCCGGGCATCGAGCTCCCCGGGTGCCGGGAAATGCAGCATCACAGGTCGATAGCTGCCTCTTAGCGCGGAACACATCCGTCCGGGCATCCTGTCGCCGTTGGACTGGTGCACACCCGCAGCACCACGCAGGTGCAAGACCACCTCTGCGTGCCTGGGTCGCCGTACACAGGCACTTACTTCATTTCGCGGCGTGCGACGTGCGCCCGCACCGTGAACATCCGTGCTCCCGTACCCCAATGTGACTCAGCTTAACTCGAGGTGGAATGTCGAGGGACCTGAACACAGTATGGTACCTGCAAAGGTAGAGGATGTGTGTGGTGTGGGCAACTCTGATTAGAGCACACAAGTAAGGACCCAGGACAAGAGAATAACCTGTAGTCAGGCCAAGGTAAAATCCTGAGATTAGACAAGGTAGAATCTACTGTACAAGAGATTCTACATAGGTTTATCACCCTCTTTATAAAATTACACATGTCTGTCTGTCCAAAGCCTTTAAACTCCACTTATGGGAGATCAGGCCCTAGGCTTTGGAAGTCCTCGGTCCAGACCTTTGGAAGCGCTCAATAAACAGTGTTTTTCGGGGCTTTTGGCCCCATGATCAACTTTAAGTGCACACGTGCCTATAAAAATGTACACAATGCCCAACTCCGTTTTGCCCGGGGTATCAGCGTTAAACTTTCCTCGAGCGCCAAACTGGCGCCAATCCCAATCATCAGTCCGCTTTGGAGTATTGGCAAATTAGATGCCATTAATTTTCCAGACACCAACAATCAATCCCATTGCGAAGCTGCGGGGGCCACTCCTCCTCCACATGGAGCCGCAGCACTGCCGAATTTCGTGGGAATATAATGTACACGAGACAACCGGGGCATGCCCTGGCAGAGCGGCCATCAGCGCTCCCACGGTCACAAATTACTGTATAGTTTACACATTATTACGTGTAGGATTTCCCACGAAAGTTGATTCTGCATTCCACCGCCATGGACCAATACCCTGAGCAAATACCCGGCCTCGGAGGGCACTCTCAAGAGGGGGGGACCCCGGATACGCCTGATATCATTCCCGGACTATCACGTTACTCGCAGAGGAGAATCACTTGCAGTCCAACTTTAAAAGAAATTTGGAGAACCGAAATGCTCATTTCGGAGGAGGAACTGCGGCATGCAATTGGCGTCCTCCTGGAACAGCGTACAGAGGATGTTGAAGCCGTTTTACGCCTCTCAAAATACATCTTCAACGTGGTTCTACCCCACGCATCCAACTCTCGACACATTTATTATGCTTGTGCGTCTTTATGGGTTTGAACTTGCAGAGGGACTCATGAGGAATTGTATGTATCAGTGACAGAATCTGGTCAAATGTGACGTCAAGTGGAGTAAGTTACCCTGACCCAATATTGAGACTAATGACTCTGAGATTATGTCGCAGGTATACAGATATGTCTGGAGAAACCGTGGATCATATCTATGAAAGCGACTCGGATATTTGAATGCACAGGTCTATGCCTTGCTCGTCGTGTGGAAGAGAGGGAGAGAGGTTTTGGGGACAAACGAGAGTTCGATTGGTCGCCAGAAGCTCTCTCGCTCGGACCGTAAGGGACCGCGCTCGAGCCGGCATCGGCGAAAGCAGAAAACTACAGAACAGGGAAGTGGTAAGGGTGGGAGAAAGAAAAGAATCTAGTCTATCGAGCTATGTGAGTGTATGTAGAGGATGAGGACGACGAGAATACCTATCGAGCTATGTGAGTGTATGTAGAGGATAAGGACGAAGAATGAAATCATGAAAGAGCTGATATATATATATGTAGCGGGACAAGGAAGCCGAAAAGGGAAAGGACGCGACGCATCGAGGCGCCTCACCTGCATAGACCGTGTTTGGCGGGTCAAACACCTCTTTGGATATTTGTGAAGTGCGTCGATCAAGTCGTCGTTCTTCGCAAATCACAGTTCAGTACCCATATGAAGTTTGCCTAATCGGCCCATGTTTGGCAACGGTTCCTGGCTTCACCGAGTCTGTGCAATGGGTGGAGCGCTAGAACAGAGGGGTCTGAACATCACAAATTGTGACGTTGTGCCAATAGGGACAGTCAGAGTATGCGCTTCAGATGCGCTTAACACATGTGCTTCAGATGTGCTTCAAGGATTTTCAAAGCATGGGAAAAGCACATAAATCTTTAAGCACATCTGAAGCGTTGAAGCGCCTCCAGAGGCGCTTCACGCACGCTTCAAAAAATGTGCTTAAAGCGTTCATTTCTTGCTTGACTCCTATGTATACTATCCTACTGCGCTGACTCACATATCAATAAAATTTGAAATTTGTTTCCCGCATCCAAGCTGTCGCCAGAGGAAAGTGATGAGAGGCTGTCGGTGGTTGCATGGTACGCATAGCGGAGACTTTCTACGTGGTTTTGGCATCGAAGGCGGGCTGCAGGCCGCCGACATAAGAAGATGCGACCCTGTCGGCCTTTGTTATACGCCTCCTTCAAGTGCCTTCTCCCGGGCTGCGTGACGAAGTGCAGGCAGGAAGCATCCGGCAAGATACTCGTAGTGAGATTAAGTCATGGACGGTGAGTATTGCGGCATTTCTCCACGATGGGACCATGTTTTCAGATGATCCAAAGTGCTGGATGGATGTAGAGTATCCTGATACACATTTATTACCCATCAGTTTGATCAAAGAATCTTGATGGACTGCCATAAAAGGCAAAAAATCTCAAAACCACGGAAAATGCAATTTTCAACTCGATGAGACTATTTTTTTTGGCAAAGACCAAATGTGCCAAACTGTAGCTCAAATTATACTAATCAGCTTGGCAAGTCGAATTGGGGCAAAAGGCATGGCTGTTGATGAGCTAGAGAGCCGTCAAGTTGGCCAAAAAATAGCAAAAATAGGCAAAAATGGCCAACTTGCAGGCTCTGTAGCTCATGAACAGATGGACCTTTTGTCACAATTCAACTTGGCAAACTTATGAGCATTACCTGAACTACAATTTGGTCTATTTGGTCTTTCCTGAAAAAAATTTCTTCCAGAGTTGAAAATCAGCATTTCGGTCTGTTGCCTTTTATGGTGATGTATCAATATTTTTTGATCTAATTGATGGGTCTGAAATGTGTTTCTGGGTGTCCTATGTCCATCCAGCACTTTAGATTAGGCCAAAATGATGTTCCATCACTGAGAAATTGCCAAAAAACCCACCGTCCATGACTTAATCTCACTACTAGTATGATCTCCGAACAGCCACTGTGGTGAGATAATCATATTTTAAGCACATCTGGAAAAGGGACGGTCAGAACAAACCGGTGCTTATCACACGCTTATGATGGCAAATTAAATCTTTAAGTACTTGTGAAGCACATCTAAAGCACCAGGTTAAGCGCATCTGAAGCGCGTACTCTGACTGTCCCTAATATTTGGTGCTGTGTGAGGATATGTGGGCGGGAGCGACACCGACATTGTATACTGGGGATACAGTATTTAACCGGGAAGCGAAACATAACGTGGATGCGAAACACTACACCGTTTGATAACTTGGAAGTCGGTAATGAACCCAAAATTTTGCGAGATGAATGCGTCCTATATGAGGACCCTGTAGACAAAAGGAATTGTGAAATGAGATGCTCGCCGGTACGATGCAATTTTGTGTGGACCGCTATTTGGCCCATTTTCTGACAGTAAGTATAGCATGCTCTTATCCACCATGAGGTGCCAGGTGCTAGACGGGGGGTTTTCGAGGTCAGGGAGATTCAAAATGGACCCCCCCGAAAATTCAGGTTGTATATATAGGGTACAATTGGTTATTTTGAAGTGTTTCGCTTCCACGTTATTTGGCCAAATTTGGGTCGCCGAAAAGTTCACTCTCGTTCTCTATGAGAAGACGATGTAATCCTACAGTTCTTTGCATTGTCGGAATGCTGGAAGGATGCTTCACGAGTCTATAACAAGGTATGATGTCATTGGGGCCTCATTGACACCACAATTTGCTGCGTCGCTTGGGCGTTTCGCTTCACGGTTAAATACTGTAGCTGTCCTACCGCGGCGGGTAGCTTTTGCGCCGCAGCGGTGGCAGCCCGGCGAGGAGCACGGGCGGCGAGCTGTAACGCTTCTGGACGTACACGTATGCCCGCTCGTCTTGCTCTTGCACATCCTGCACTTCCTGCGCGGTGTCGTACGCGTGCGCATCAGGGTGCCGCGCGTACGCCTAGCACGCCGTGTGCGCCACGTCGTACCCTTGCTCCCGCGCCTGTGCCTGGACCTGAGGGTGTACCTGCACGGCGGGGACGGCCTTTGCGGTTTTGTAGTGTTGGAAGAAATTCTGCTGGGTGCCACAAGACGGATGGCCCGTTACAATTTTTGATGGGATCAAAAAAATCGACTTTTTGCTGATTTCACCATGTTTCTGCATAGGACAGCTGTAACTTTGATTCTCGATATTCAATTGACCCAATTTTTGATACAGTGTCTTCCCACACTATCTTCAGGGGATGGTATACTCCCACAGGGAATGTGACCAAAATCGACTGTTCATTGCTCACTTTTGCGGCGGCATAATTTTGCTGTCCCAATGTGAAGCACTCCGTATGGGTAATGCTCTTCGGGCGGTCCCATCAAGGGCTCAACCCCTTAGATATCATGCATGTGTAAGACATATAACATTTAGGTCAATGTGAGACCTATGTCCCGAGGTACAGCTGTCCTATGGAGAAACATGGTGAAATCGGCAAAAAGTTTATTGATCTCATCAAAAGTCGTAACGGGCCATCCCCTACGGATTTGTAGTGCGAGTTGAATGCAGCTCAGTTACACACTCCCATTGCACGTGACCCGGTGAAATTATTCATTTTCCGGTGTGATTCTGCCCGTGGTTCCGAGTTTGTCGTCAGATAATGCTTCCCAATTTGATGGAAGGTACATAATGATTTGAACACAGTACCGGAAAAGATGACGCTATGTAACTGGTGGAACTTCCCCAGGCCGTCGAGCCATAGGGTCCAGATGGGGGTTCAAGCTTTCAAGGTGAAGCCAAATGCTTTACCCATGGAATAGAATTCAATCGAGATACTGTACATCGACGGGAGAACTAATGTTCTCATCGAGGTAGGCCCATTGACACACGTCGCCCTGTTCATTCCCATATATGGTGTCAGAAATGACCTTGAAGCCCAACTTTCTGTAAAACTCTGGCTGCATTTGTTGTTACATATTAGCAAGATAACCGAGAAAATCTACGGTAATATCCTTACGGCAGTGGTTGTTTGCCAGCAGAGATCGACACCTAGCTCTGCAGCCTAAATGTTACCGTCAGTAAATTGAAGACAAAAACGATAAACCAATTCACTCTCGCTTGAACTCCACGGAGTAGTTCGGTCCCAAATCCCTTTTCATGGGAAGATGGCGGACCCCAAGGAGTAAAAGATACAATGACTTCAGTTGGTGGTCGCGCCCATAGGCCCGGTCAACGAATTCCTGATATTGAGGATTGAACTGTGGCTCGTTGGTGTCAGTGAAGGCCTGAAAAAAAAAATTGAATGACCGACTGAAGTGTACCACTCCTGATTTTTGGACGGCAAATTATTGAGAAAGGCTTGCCATTCTGGTGATTCCGTACTTTCGATACTTTCCAATTAAACTATCGGGAATAAAGTGGCGTGGTCACTCACTTCATTTCCTTTCCGACACCAAACACCACTGCGACTCCTTCGACACTTGAGTTTTTCCCGACTGCAAATACCTCACCGTCTGTGAGGCCACCCAAGAGGTGGAGTCTGAAAAATTCTCTTGCACGACTCGAAGTAGACGAAGGCCACTCTCCGAGAATTGCTCGAGCAAGTGGATCTGTATGAAAAAAACAATCAGGAAGTTTCCACGCGCTATTGTGTCCGTACCTTTGGAAAATGCAGATGTCAATTCCTTGGAGATTTGGTCGATAATCGAAATCTCTGCACAGAATGAGAGTCTGAAGACTGATAGTTGTTACACACACCAGTGGTCGGGGGCAGTTTTCTGAAGGTGGGGCGATTCATTGAGGAGAGAAAGCCCATTTAATTTGAATGGTGCTGCTTCTGTAGGCTAAAAGACGTTATTGAAGACAATGTGCACCAAAACGTGTGTGATGTAGTGTCCCAATAGTAATGTGTGGGCGTGATGTACACATTACCATTGGGACACTACATCACACACGTGTTGTATATTGGGACACTTCATCACACACGTTTTGGTGCACATTGTCTTCAATAACATCTTTTAGCCGACAGAAGCAGCACCATTCAAATTAGATTTGAACCTGACAGATATGAGCTGCCTCATGTACTTGGGGCGTGATGTACACATCACTATTGGCACACTACATCACACACGTTTTGGTGCACGTTGTCTTCAATAACGTCTTTTAGCTGACAGAAGCAGCACCATTCAAATTAGATTTGAACCTGACAGATATGAGCTGCCTCATGTACTTGGCGCAGACTGCTCAGGATTGGATTTTTATCAAAGGATTGATCTGTCACGCACAATCCCCATCCAAACCCTTACTGTCCAAGACAATCCGATACTTGTTTACTGTGATGAGATCATATAGCTCGGTATTGATAAACTGTTGCCCTGAAAGAGGTTAGTGTATGCTGTTAGGTGTCGTCAAGGAACTTATGTGACCTTTATCAGGGAAACTTTGACGGCAACGTGCAATATCTATAATAAAGGCAGCTGCGGATTTTGTCCTTCGTCATCCCCCCACAATGCCGATTGATTTCAGCCTCAATGGCGTGCAGTCCCTATTGTTTTCCTTGGCAATCTTGCTGGCACCGGTCCCCCACTTTTGGTCGTTGCTTGGTACATTCACTCAACACGGAGATAACAATACTGATATTTAACGTAGCGTTTTTCCTGTGAGTACAGACAAAACGCACCTGTACTGTCGCCGTCAAACCCACCTTCCGAACTTCAGACCGTCTGCAACAATTTCTCAGGAACATGAGTTCAGACCCCACATGAATGAATGAGCTAAATGGACTAAATTGCTGTCAGGGTTTATTATTGGATCCTAGCATGGGTAAAGAAAAATACGACGTCCAGCGCAATTCGAATCGAGGACCAGATCAAGAAGGGCCAACTTTTTGGGCGTCTGACACCCAACATTGGTGAGCAAATTATCGGAAATAATGCCTCTGCATCATCAACGATAATCTAGCGCGTGGGATCCTGACAAGATATGGCAGAAGACTCCTTTGGGTATGTGCCATTGTGTGGGGAAGGCAATAACTATAACATGTGCGTGTCGGGCAGATAAAACTCGGGGACACGCCAACAGGGCCACATATCCATATCACGTAACTCCTTGACAGCACATTGCATCTTGGCTCAATGCTTTTCCCAGTGTTCCTATCCATTTTTCCCGCAGGCCGCTCACTATTTTCGGATCTACTTCGTGACTCACGCCAGGCCTTCGAAGCCGGGGATTAGCAATGACACCATCACAGTATTCACGCCTGGGTGGGTTGTCCGAATCTTCGTACTCGAAGGCGCTAACGATTGGATTCACCAATTATGAAGACTACACAAACAAGCCTGGGCATACCCATCGGAGTTTGACCGCAGGCCGTGGGAATCTATTCATCTCCCCGCAAAAGACGAACTGCTTCGCGACATTTTGAATTTTGAAGGACGTGGTGACTTCTACCAGCGGCACGGTGGGTCACTCAGACACTCTAGGTGATGTTATCTCATGTAGAAGTAGGTATCCCTTGGCGTCGCGGGTATCTTTTATATGGTGCTCCAGGAACCGGGAAGACATCTTTGGTCAGGGCCCTCGCCGGACATCGTAAGCGCGCTCTCTATATTATTAATCTGGGAGACGAGGTTTGCGAGGATTGATTCGTTAAACCGAGAATCTCAACTGACGAATGGTTTTCAGGGCCTCACCGATGGCACTTTGCGAACGCTCCTGGAGCGAGTTCCTCGTAGGTTAGTATTCTCCCTGAGCATTGGTTCTGAAGCTGATGTGGGTCTATTAGCTCGATGATACTGATTGAGGTAAGAACGCCTGATCCGAGAGAACAATGAAATACTGTATACCGATCTCTCAAGGACTTGACTGCACTATCCACCCAGCGAAAAGGTGATCGTGTGCAAGGCGTGACTCTTCCTGGCCTGCTTAATGCACTGGATGGAGTTACAGGTACTATATTTTTTTCTTGTGATACTGTATCACCCATTCCTCACTTAACTTGATACGTATCCAGCTCCAGAAAGAGGCGTGTGGGTTTTTGATCCGGATTGTGGCCGTTCCCCTGGACTCATGACTCTAAACAGAACATTCTTCGTCACCACGAATGACATAGCTGGCTTGGACCCAGCACTTACGAGGCCTGGACGTCTGGGGTATCATTTGGAGTTCCATTCGGCCACTTCGAGCCAGATGCACTCCATGCTCGCCGCTCATTACCCAGAGTATGGTCCTGAAAGATTGAAAGGTATCACAGACAACATTGAGCCGGGTACAACAGTGCGTCGATACAGCCTCAGTTTTACACGTGTCTGATCCTTAGTAGATGGCTACCTTACAAGAAATGATACTACAAGGCTTGTTTGATTTTGAAAAGGGCACACTCGTTTGATGGCAGGCGATTGCCCGACCAGGCAGTCGCACCCAGATACATTTAGCTTCCTCATCAACATTTACCAACTCAGCACGCCCACCATCGTCCCGAACATAGCCGCAGCGCCAATCTGCACGACTTGACAGCTCCCTTAATCTACACGCCTTTCTACCGTTTGTAATGCCTTAGAAAAATATTGCACTGTGCAGTGCGGGCAATGGGGTCACGTGCTTGAGAATGTAGCTGCACAAAAATCATATCTCGACAATTTTCGGTAAGTTAGTGCTGGCTAAAATGGGTCAATGGAAATTACATCCGCCCAATTTTACATGTAAATTACAGGGCAAAATACATATTTAACATGGAGGCCCTCCGACCTGCGTGTAAAAAACTGTGAAAAACCCACTCCAAAGGGGCTCACAGGGCAGTCTTTTGTCGTCTTCTGGCCCCGCAGAAAACCTCAGGCTGGTTAATAAACACAGAACCCCTTCTGAGGTGACACGGATGGCGGACACATTTGAGGATATCTCGTGCAGTGACAGCCGATGTTTACACGCTTTACAATGTTTTTTACACCCTTAATGAGTGCTCAAGAAGAGCCATGGAAAATTTAATGGCTGGCGGCTCAACTAGTGTAATATTTTTCGCATCTGAGCAGGCAGTCCTGACTCCACAAGGCCATTTTGATTTTTCCTCGTTCAAAAGTGGAATGGGTACGGATTTCTCGTTCGAATTAGGCTCCTTTGCATGGAATGAGTGTTCAGGAACATTTAACCGCCGACGGCTCAAGTGGTGGAATGGATACGGATTTCTCGCTCGAATTAAGGTCCTTACCATGGAATGAGCGCTCAGGGAGAGTCATGGAATACTTAACCCCGTGCAGCTCAAGTGGTGTAATATTTTCTGTATTTGGGCATGCAGGTCTGACTCCACGGGAGTATTTTGCTTTGTCCTCATTCAGAAGTGGAATGGGTACGAATTTCTCAGTGGAATCAAGTTTGTGGGCATGGAATGAGTGCTCTGAGACCCACAGAAAATTTAACCACCAGCGATTCAAGTTGTGTAAAATTTTCTGTATTTGGGCAGTTCTGACATTGATGAACTTCCCTGTGTGCAATTGAGTGTCCAAGCTGCGCTATGAATCAATAGAAGACCTACTCTCTCCACAGCTGCTGGCGGATAACATAGGTAAACAGCATAGCCACATATTCCGGAAATCACTCAGAAAATCAATTTCGTCTTTTTCAGCTCCTCAAAATATTTCTCTTTGCTTCTTAACAAGGGCCTTGAGAACATAGAACACATATCGGCCATGCCTGATTCTCCGAAACTTCCCTCTCCAAGCTGTAACAAGAAATGCCTCCTTTTTTGCTACAGTCTGTCACAAAAAAATGCGCACCCCCCTATTTTGTCATAATTCGGCAACCACTTACGATTTTGAGCCAAAATAAGATGTCACATTGTCGAAAGAGCCGGCGCCGACGTTTTGCATATGTTGATCGCATCATGGTATCCTGATGTGCCATCAGAGGAGGCCAAATATAAAAACGTGTATTTTTTAGCTTGATAAATGATTTTTTTGGAGAAAGTATAAATCACCCAAATTGTAGCCCGAGATATACTAAGCAACTTGACAAGTTGAATCATCCAAAAATATACAGGCAATAACTCGCTACAGAGCCCGCAAAGTAGCTGTTTTGGGCATTTTTGGCTGTTTTTAGCCACTTTGCGGGCTCTGTAGCGAGTTATTGCCTGTATATTTTTGGATGATTCAACTTGGCAAGTTGCTTAGTACATCTCGGGCTACAATTTGGGTGATTTAGATTTTCTCCAAAAAAATCATTCATCAAGCTAAAAAATACACGCTTTTATATTTGGCCTCCTCTGATGGCACATCAGGATACCATGATGCCATCAACATATGCAAAACGTCGGCGCCGGCTCTCTCGACAATGTGACATCTTAGTTTGGCTCAAAAGCTTAAGTGGTTGCCGAATTATGACAAAATAGGGGGGTGCGCATTTTTTTTTGTGACAGACTGTAATATTTGCTGCAGAAACTCTGTTAAAGTAGAGATGCCGGTACTGAATCTCACCCCAGCTCTCAAATTAGTTGTGTACGCCTTTTGGACCCTACAATACATTTTATTTACCATGTCAAAATAGCCACCATGAATTTCTCGATCATTTCCGGAAATTGTGGCTATGCTATTTACCAATGTTATCTGCCAGCCGCTGTGGAGGCTCACCCAACTTTCTGTCACGGTAACATCACGCACAACGCGGTCCGAATTTTCCGGTGTCATCATGTTCTCTGTATTTGATTGAAATAACACTGCAGGGATTGTGAGCCTCGAAACTGCGGCTGGGTAGGAACCTGAGACAAATCCGGAGAACAACCTCTGGGGTAAAAACGATGAGATTGTTGGCCTTATCACCCGCTTTGTTACTCATTATCTCACGGAGCCCGGCCATCCTACCGACCCTGACCAAGTTATCCAAGCGCTAATTACGAACGACAATGAAACCAATCCACTTCTGCGGGCGAAGCTGTTTCTATCTGTGGTCACAGGCTCCGTGCTTCTCCCGGTCAAGCCAACTTGGAACGTTAAGGTGGGACATCAGCTCAATCCCACATTTGTGACTTGAGCTCACCATTTACTCAGTGCTTCATTGTCCACGACTGGAGCGAGGCCTATCCGACAACCGATGCTGATGGTCGCGATGACTTCGGCCCCGATGTCAGGATCTCCTTCCAGTACCGCTTCAAAACCTTCACCATTGAGAACAATGCATGCCTCCGCGGGCTTCTTTTGTCGGAGACTCCGGTGGTGGGCCAGGACACCGAGTTTGGACAGTAGCATGCCGCACAAGCCACTCAGAGATCAATATATTTTGCGTTTCACGTAGTCAGGGCCGTGAGGATCTCGACATAATATATAGCATACTTAACCTGGACTTCTCAGTGCGGGCACCGGCATGAGTGGACCTCCCACTCGCCACAGTCGAAGGCTCGGTGGAGAACCTCCTTCGCCCCTGCCACTATCCATCAGGAAAGTCAGAAATACTATGAAGTGCAAGGGATAGTTATGTGAGTCATTGATGATCTATGACGGTCTTTGAATTCTCTGGCCCACTATGAGTGTTTATGAGTGTCTATGACCGTCCCTGGTGGACTACTGTACACGTGTGTATGCGTGAAACGTAACGCGTAACAGACGCCCGTTTCTGCTTACAAATTTGCATGGCAATTCAGTTACCATAAAAGGGATATTTGTAAGCTGTTTCAGGTGCAACGCCTGCTCAGCCCTTTCACACATACACACGGGTACAGTATGCATCTGTGGGCCAAAGCATTTTTGGTCTATCATTGTCTTTCAATATGGGGTTGATATTTGTGGGGTCTATGAAAATGCCGGGCGAAAAGTTCGCTTCTTCAAGGTTACCATCGGTGGCTGGGGAGTATCAATTACCTGCCATTAGTGAGTATGCGTCCTACTAACTCAAACCCGGAGGAGGATGAAGCTCCTAGGCCTAGACTGCAAAGCATTGTCCGCAACAATTTTGGCAGCAGCATTCGGAGCGGACTGCCTCTGAAACTTGGCGGGGGAGAGCCTGAGCCTGAGGATGACCTGGAAATGACTTAGGAATTTTTAATTGAGCCAAGTCGTGGTGTCGGCATGAAACTGGCATCGCCAAATTTTCCGACCGCCAATCTCGGAACTGTCTAACACCCGTCATCGACGGAACCAAACGTTAATCTCGCCACGTCCTTCTTCCCAACTCACCCACCTTCTCCCTCATGCCTTTTCGCACCCGAGTTAATTTCTGAACGCCTCCGCTCCCTGCCTAAAGCCGCGTGGACTGGGTTGGATACTATGGTCCGGATTCCTCAAGACTCGCTCTCATGACTGTTGTGGCCGCCATCTTCCCTGCCCCTTCTCAAACCCATGCGGCAACGTCCCGCTCACGGATTCGCAAGACAGCGACGCCATTGTCACATATCAACGACCTGAAAGCTTGGATACCCGCGAGCACATCAAATCACAGTCTTAGTGTTGTCCCTTCAAATGGCATCAAGCGTCCCTTCTTTTCGTTGGCCTTGTCTTGAGCTGAACCTGCCCATCTACACCTGGAAATCATGCAGAGACATGTTCTGCCAACAAATCAACCCAACACTTCTTTGAGCTTGGTTGGTTAACTTACCTGATGCGCGGACGTAACTTTACTTATAACTGGGGATGACTTCTTTTAGAATCGGGAGGGACGGGGGAATCAACTGATTGAATGCGGCCCTTTTATAAGCAAAGTCATACCATACAACGGCATATGCATCTGCTCATCAAGAAGCAAGATTGTTACTTCCTACACGTGTTTGATGTCTCCAGGGTACCGTGTGGCCCACACCATATTTTCGACACTGTTCTAGGGCTAACATTTTGTACTTGATGCTACTGAACCGCCAACACGCATGCGACAAGACACAATACCACAAAGCACTCAATCGTCTGATGCCTCGGATGAGCTAAATAATCACCCTGTCAAAGGGCTGATGAACAGTGAAGATGAACATAGGTATTTGGAAGCGAGTACATGAATTTAAATGGCTTGGTTTCTCGTATTCAACATTGGTCCTAGACACATGGATTTAATTGCTACGAAAAATCAGTAGCCTCAGTAATATATGTACATGAGTTTCCTAGGTAAGCACCCACTATCTCCCCACTGAATGGATGCTGTATGCGAGGTGTCGAATATGTCGCGCTTGGTGCCGCTGCGGCACGCACGTCGACGCTCAGTCTGCAAGCTCTAGCGCTGCGCCGACGACGAGCACAGGTAGCAGCACGCGCCCGCCGGCAGGTGGCTAGCTTACGCCCGCGGATCGCGGAGGAGGCGCACTTCCTGTGCGCGTACCCGGCGGCGGAGCTGGGCACGTTCCACTACGAGCGCGTGCGCAAGATGCCGCTGACGAGGCTCGACCCCAGCATGCTGATTGGTTTTGTGTGTCGCGACGAGGCGGAGTGCCAGGCTGTGTGGATCTGAGGAGACGGGTGGGCGAGGTATGTGATGTCTGTTTCTTCACCCCTTTTTTTGCCGATCCTTTCCCACATTCCGCTTTCCCCTTCCCTCGCCAGCCGTCCTTGTTCCCTCACGTTCGCATTGCCCCCGTCAACTCTTCTCTGCTCATGATCTCGTACTGACGCCCACCCACAGCTCCTGCGCACAATTTTCTCGATCAAAGATGAGCCGCCGACGTGGCCCGGCGCAGACGACGACGACATGGGGCTGGAGAGTATCTCCGACCCCTAGGAGGTCGCCGAGGTCGACGACGCCGGTTTCGACGACGAGGACGTCTCGAGCGCGTCGCACGCTGTCTAGTGCTGGGACGGTCCGGTTCGGTTCAGGTTCAGGGGGATATTCTCCGAACGCTGAACCTGAACCCCACGTTCGGTTGAGGGAAATGCCGGACGTCGAACCTGAACACGGCGTTCAGGTTCGACGCGTTCGGTTCGGCGTTCAACAGCGTTCGAACGCCGAACCGGACGTCATTCGGGGCCAAAGACAAATTTGTCTAAGTAATGGACGCTACAAAGCACTTTCAGTAGACTAAACAATTTCTCATTGGAATTGTCGCCTTCAGAGTCCGTGTCATAGCCAAAATCTTCCTCCAATTTGGCCATGAGGCTGAGCACACGTGACTGGAAGGCAAGTGGGAGGAAAGAATACGGCTGCTTGATGTTGCGGTCTGGGAAAAACAGATGGGAAAAAAGATCAATTGGCTGACTATGGTCCATAAAATCCAGGAAACAATGACCGCTAGGACGAAGGAATGCTCCTTGACGGGGGTTTCAAAACACAATCTTGGGCAGATGAGAAAAGGAGGTCACAAAAACGGCACCCGTGTCTAGCAAAAATCAATGGGCGGCCTTGGCGCGGTCGCCAAGCGCAAACCAAGAGGCACGAGGAGGAGGTAACCTGCCGCCGGGATCAGGCAAAATGAATGGACGGCCTTGGCGCGATAAGTAAGTGCGGGAGAGAGAGCCCAAATTAAGTGATAATCCCGACATCCTCCGAGCAAACGAAGAGGCAAGAGACAACGAGGTATCGGCGATCATTCGGCGGTTTTTTGTGTGCCTCCGACTCGCGTATGTCGGGATTTTACGTTATATGGATTGATTTTGGATGCTCTTGTCGGCCGAAAAAATCGGAAGCGTTCGGCGTTCGAACGCGGTTCGAACGCGTTCAGTGATATGTTGAAGTTAGAGAACGCTGAACCGAACCTCGCGTTCAGGTTCAGCAATCTCCTGAACCTTGAACCTGAACGCGCGTTCGGTTCGGTTCGGTTCAGGTTCGAACCGTTTTCTCGAATCCTCCCAGCACTAACGCTGTCTCTGACGCCTCGCACGGCTTGCACGCCACCTCCAACGCCTCGCACGTCGGGGCCTCGGCGTTCTCGCACACCCACCCACTCCAATTCCAATTCGACGAACAGCAGCAGCGCGCGAAGCGAGGAGGTGGACACGGAGGAGATTTGGGACCTTCGTCGAATGGTCGAACTGGTAATTCCCAGACCTCATTGATTTCGATATGTAGACATTCGAGCTGTTAGTTGGTCGTTAGGACAGAGTTGCGCATCATCATTTCGTCGATTCCATCATTGACTGACAATCACGACCGAACTCAACTGAACAACCATCGTCCGTGGCGAAATCCGGGACATTCTGGTGTTGTAAGCCCAGTACGGGGGTTTTGGAAGATTTTCAGTTCTGAGACTCAACTCAAGTCTACTTGAGTGACTCCAAGTCGACTTCCATCGACTTCGAAGTTGTGTCAAGTCTGGGGTCCGACTCGACTCGACTTGACTCAAGTCGCCTCCATTAAGTCGACTTGAGGCCCTCCAAGCCTAAGTCGCGGCAACACTAATCCCGGGATGTGGGCGGTGATGCGAGGTGGTTTACCGTCGTAGATATAGATAGCCAGGCTTACTTAGTCGAAGCGTCGGCAACCACTGCATTTTGGCAGGTTCTGGACGCACGTGCGTCCAGAAGTTGCCAAAATGCAGTGAACGGCATCGGGCGTGTTTTGAGCGGTGGCACTCGCCTCGAGCGCATCGAAGTCGACACCATCGAGCTCATCCTCGTCAGCCGGAGTAATGATGCGCTTGAGGTGAGCAAAGTTAGAAGTTAACCTGCCGGAAATGAGCTGAAATGACCCGAACTCAAAGTGAAATAGTCACGTACACAATTTGCGAGTACAATAACCATATGAAGTTTGATTAATCAATGCCTGTCTCAACAGATAATCCTACTTGATCTCTGCTCGATTAATCAGGCTGGGGGCAGGTAGGGAGGGTAGTTTACGGTCCTACACATGCACTAATGGGTCGCGAGTGTGATTGAACGGCATCGTGTTCGATTAAAGATGACCATGATCTGCTTCACCTCTGATTTTCTGTTCTGTTAAATCAGCTGTTCAACCAAAAATCACAGTTCAAGCTGTGGAATATGCAAAACTACTTAATGTGAGATTCGAACCTGTGACCTCCACCAAACCAAGAAACTGAGATGGCAGTACAACCACTAGATAAGGCAACCATTGAGTGTTATGTGTTGGATGTGCAACCGTGGGAGGCCGCATTTTTCACACATCACGAAGGCATCACTTAAGCTCCACTTCTTTTTCCCATACTCTCACGTCTGCCACGAAGCAGAGGCAATGCCGAGGATCTTTCCTCTCCCCACAGCACCTCCCCTTCGCCTTAGGTAAGCTTACATTGAAATAGTTAATTGACACCTCTCAGATTTCAAATTTGCCGTGCGGCTTTGTGCAATGCACAAAAGCCGCATGCGGCTCGTGCGCAACCTATCTATTGTGGGTAGCTGATACATCATAAATGTACACATTATCTATGTTTTGAAATTTAAACTCGTGGAAAATGTTTAGTATTGCGCAAGAACGAATTACAGCCGTTTGCAGTACAACAGGCGCGGACCGAAATTTCTGCCTTTTAGGGCACTTTTTGATCTTTTTGCTCAGAACACTTGCCCTGCCCTCAGTTCCGGTCCGTTTGCCCTCGGAGTTAGCTCATTCAATTCGCATTCAAAATGCCCACATCGGAGACGTGACATTGACTTCTCGCAGAACGATCGGCCAAGACGATTCTCGGCCCACTGTCTGTTCTCGACGATGATGGTGAAGTGACTACCGTATTGTATAATTAAAATTTAAACGTGTTCCAAGATGGGTCGTCCCCACCATGCGAGCGCAAACCCCGCGCGTAGCATGAACGTAAACGCAAGCGCAAGCGCACGGCAAAAACCATGCACAAACACATAACGCGCAACGCCAAAGCATAGGCTGTAGGCGCAAGCACATGACGCAAAATGCAAAGCATAAATGCAGTCTCAATACGCAATACGCGGACGCACAGCACCTAGAGTATACCACAGATAGCCTCGCAGGTGAAAGACAGAACAAGGGCAAGGTATGCGTACGCCGGCGCATCGACACTTGTGCGCGCACCTCACAGTGAGGTGCAGGTTTCCGCATTCAGTTCGACATCGGACATCGAGCAGTAGCCAGCGTGCAGGCACGCAAGTAGGGATGCAGGGACCAGATGGACGGAACCGTCATGTCAAAATTCTAATAATTGGCGGAACTCGCCTTGCTCCTGCCCAGTGACACGCAGCACTCATCAAGAGTGAACTCGAAATCTGCGCAAACGCGAAACTGCGAAATCTGACACACGCAAGCAAACGTGGCATACGCATAGCCACCACATTGCTCCTTTGTCACCATGCCTGGGCAGATGCCATTCAAAAAGTCGGAAGTTCAGCCAGTGGGGAAGGATGAGGAGTATCTTTGGAATGACTTTGAAGTACGGGTGGGATGACTTCAAGTTCGTTAGACATTGTGCCAACTGAAAACTCAGACCAAGTAAAAAGTCTGTGGCGCATGCAGCAACGGCCTACAGCCCGGTGCGCGCCTGTAAAAGATGCTATGGCCGATGCTGGCGCAGACGGCAGATGACAGAGAAACACGCAATACCACTTGCCCCTGACTAAACCCAAATACCTACAAAAACAGCTGTATTTTGGCAGTTAGTGAGTGCTTGTATTAGATTCAGATCCGGAGGGGTAAAAGGAGCCCCAAAACATACCTCCGAAGTTTTTTCCCACGAGCCGTTGTTTTTCTCAATATTTTGGGTCGGTTTGAACGAATTGTGTGTACCTCTTTGAGGAGTCTGGGGCTGGGATATGTTTACAGTATCCTCCAAACGAAACTAAAAGAGGTCTGCACAAGCGATACGGCTTCTGCGGATTTATTAACAGCAAGATTTCAACTCGGTAGAGTCTTTCGGACGAAAATAGGTGCCAGATCAAATCATTTTTCACACGTGAATTTCTCGATAAATTTCCGAGATTTTGTCGGAGGAGGAGGAGGAGGAGGATATATTACTGCCGAGGTCCCAATCAGGAACAAGCAGGTCCAGCGCTTGCGGGTGTTGCTGTACCAAGCCCGGAATTTCTGTATTAACCTTGTCTAAGAACGGCAAGCAAATAGGGCATGGGCCGGATCCTCGATATATACGTAGCAAAACCTGCAAAGTCTCCACTGCTCAGGAACAATATTCTTCCCGTGCTCTCTGGCGGTCTGCCTAATGGTTAAACGGGCTAACCGGCCACCTGGCTAAATCATGAGTTCGCACTCTTACTGTTTACCCCAGTGTATTGGTAATAGTTTAAGGGATCCAGATACATAGTTCCATACATTCAGACAGTACATCTGAGGCATATGGCTACCAGTACCAGGTCCATTCCAACCCGAGCAAATTGGCCGAATGTCCTTTGCGAACCGAATGGCCGCCCTTGTACCGTACAGGGTACATTTTTTGCTTCGGATCAAAGCCAAGATGTCTCTACAAGAAGTATTTGAACCTATCTAATTGCATGCTATGTCTTCCCCATACTGGAATTTCTCCCAAAAGTTCATCTTGATGCGCAACCGAAATATGATGATTTTGGGTGATGATCCGCAGCTACCGAGAACCCGTTCAGTGAATGACCCATAAACTTGGGACAACATAGTGCCACTGGCCGAATTGAGGGCGACGATGTGCAGCCTGGGTTCTTCATCGCTTTTATTGCGTGATTGGATTGTTTTCTTCTTTATTTCACATGAAAGCCACTCTCCGTTTGTGGAATCGACGAAGCACAATACACTGGATTTTACCACAGATCCTATGGAGGTGCGACGTCAATCCCCGCAAGCGAGGAGGGTCCTTCACGCGTTTTCACGCGCTTTTCCTTTTTTTTTTTTCGAGGGTGGGCTTCCTATGAGAGCCACTCTCCGTTTGTGGAATCGACGAAGCACGATACACTGGATTTTACCACAGATCCTATGGAGGTGCGACGTCAATCCCCGCAATGGGGAAGGTCCTTCACGCGTTTTTCACGCGCTTTTCCTTTTTTTTTTTTCGAGGGTGGGCTTCCTATGAGAGCCACTCTCCGTTTGTGGAATCGACGAAGCACGGTACACTGGATTTTACCACAGATCCTATGGAGGTGCGATGTCAATCCCCACAAATGGGAAAGGTCCTTCACGCGTTTTTCACGCGCTTTTCCTTTTCCTTTTTTCGAGGGTGGGCTTCCTATGAGAGCCACTCTCCGTTTGTGGAATCGACGAAGCACGATACACTGGATTTTACCACAGATCCTACGGAGGTGCGACGTCAATCCCCGCAAATGGGGAAGGTCCTTCAAGCATTTTTCACCTGTCTTTCCCTGTGTTCTTATACTTCTGTGTTGATATCTGCTGAATCTTTGTCCCTGCTAGGTGCGGGCATTATGCCATGTACAACGCGGAGCGCCACCAGGCTTGCGTATCCGGACGTCTCTGATATTGAACCCTCTCCTCAAACCTTCGAAATCATCTCATACCTCATATCCAGGAGGCTATGTGCGCCGCTGATCGCCGAGCCGCAGGGGAAGAAGAGGATGAGGAATGGGAAGATGTGGACGAGGAAATCTCCTCGCGACCACCTACACCACTCTCTCGCTCTCCTTCCCCACTCGCCGATGCACCGTCGTCCCGCGCACCATCCCCTGAGCTCGAATCCGGCCGCTCATCTCCACTGTTAGACATACCGCCCTCACGGTTGCCCTCCCCGGCTCGCCCTTCACCGTGGGTGTATTGTTTTTACCAAGTTTTGTAGCTGCTAACCATCTATCCATCCAAAATAACGTTGATTCCTGGAAACTTCGCCAGAAGGGTGGGAAGAAAAAACGACAACAACGAGCCCGACAGAAAGCTGCACAAGCAGTGCCGTTTGGCCCGCCACCTAAGGTTATTCATTCGCAAGCACATCGAGAGCAGCCGCGCCACGAGACCACCTTCAATGCTAAAGATGTGCGAGCCGTAAGTGGCGCGTGGACGGGACTTCGAGCTACAAAACGCCCGCGTACACGCAAACTGCGACACCGGCGAAAATGGTCTCTACGGGCGCTAGAGGAAGACGACTGTGAAGTTATTGAATGGAACGGTCGGTCAGTGAAATACCCCCCTGTACTTACTTAGGCCTCGTATTACGTCCAGCGATCCCAAGGTGATTGTTGACGCCGAGGGCCGCATTATTGCAGTGCTGCTGGGGCGTCCTGAAGGTGATGATTGGGATGAGGTAATTAAGAAAATGGAGCACCTCATGAAGGCGTTGCGCCGCAGAGGAAGAAAGCTCGGTATTTTTTCGGCAAAGAAAGAATCGCATCGACGTGGAAAATTTAACATCCTCAATGATGCACTGACCATGGGACCTGGGCAGCGGGTACGTCTCCTTTTTTTCCCCCTCGATTCCAAGGTCTTATCTTTTTTTTCCACCAGAGGCCGGGGAACCTGCTAAGAAGCAGTAGAGAGAAGAACCCAAGTAGTGGATAGAGGAGGGGAGGGAATGCGGAAAGGAGGTTGGTAGGGGCGGTGCCGCGAAAAGCAGAATCTCCCAGTGACTGGGGCAAGTCGTCAAATTGAATGTGCAATTGAAAATCCGATCAAACGCCTAAATATGGAATCCTAAAACATGAGGCTGATTGTATGGGAACTTTACTATGAGGGGTTGGTCATGGCGAGATAAGAGGGGTGAAAGGTATTGCATGTAGATAAGTCATGGTAAACTGGGGTTCAAAATGCGAATTAAATTGTTTAATAGTGAAGCACTGGGTACAAAATGGCAGAGGAGGAAGGTTTCAAATAATTGCTATATTCTCTACATATGATTCCCAAAAGATGGGGGCCCCCATTTCGAGCCTCAAATGCTTATTTAGCTGGGTGGCCAGACCATGTCAGCATCGTATAAGTACGGCGGAGCTAGCTAGTTATTTGGCTTTGTTGGACTACTGCCCGAAAGAAATTCGCAGCAACATCAAATCTTCAGATAATCTGGTGGAGGACGTCTCTAACTCTTCGTAGGATATGTGCCTTCATTCTGACATGGTTGGACTTGCATCGGTCCAGTGGACCGATTGAGAATAATGTGCAAATGCTTAGGTGGCCAGGTAGGTGGTCAAAAATAGTACTGTTTTCAAAAAGGCTCAGGCTCCTTTTTTCTCCCAACTTCGGTCTGATTACCGGACCTTTCCCTGCTAAAACACTACACCCGCTTTTTCGTTACCAACCAGATCGAAATCGATCGTCTACCTTCATTTCTGGGTTAGTTGATTTTGGAATCCTCACACTTGATTCATGTCTGTTTTCAGCAACTCCCCTTAACGAGCGCCGTCGCCTGTTTCTCAAAAAGATTAAGCAATGCTGAGGGTATAGCACAGCGTGCAGCGCGCCAAATCCCTCCCACCCGTCAGCGCTTGCAGCAGATCGACACGCCAGCGCACGCAGCCATCCCTATCTTCTGAATCGGGCGTCATCCGACATAGCTGAAGCACGTCAAACAGCCATCGGAGGCTGCAAACGTCAGGACCGGGTCATAGCTCGCGAGAGCTGTGGTGCAGAATGGGCTTCATTTGAGCCCACCCAAACCTAAAATCCTTCGAGATGCATGCCCGTTGCTTAAGAATGACTGTGGACTGCAAATCAGTCCAGAAATGAGCCCTCCCGTGGGCTTTTGAAATGAACAAAACCGCCTGATAAGCAGCTTTGAACAAGATCATGCTACTGATGGCACTGGCGGAGTTTGAATCTGAGTTGTCCATCTGCTGATGAAAGGTGCAGTTTGGAAAGTTGTGTCCTGACAAAAGTTGTAATTCTGAGACCACATAATGACCACATAAAGCTTGATCCTGGTGATCCGAATGTACATATGGAGATACGGCTTCGGACGGACAGAGGAACTTAATTTTATAAAGAGAGTGAAGTTGTCACTTCAGATACTTGAAGCTGTGTCACATGAAGTTGTAGTTGTCGGCAGGTAAAAGTAAGTTGTGTTTGTGCTTCAGAAAGTTGTGTCTGATGAAGTTGTTGACTGGTTAAAGTTGCGACAGCTCTGCACATAGTTGTCTTTCTACACCCCAAAGTTGTAACTCAGGTGTATCGCAGTTGTAGCCCTTTCCAAGTTGATCTGCACAAAGTTGTATATTCATAAGCTTTGAAGATACAAGACTTACAGTATGTTTCCTTGTTACCGGTGGACTCTACGTTGAAATTGTCCCCAGAAAAAAGCTCCTACATCTGATTGCAATTGTTGCGGCCAAGCACGGTCCGTGGTATATCTTTGACGTGGGGCGAGAATGGTCTGAGCCTGCATGGATCAATTTGGGAAGAGAAGGTGCATACCTGTACACCCAACGTCACATCACATCGGGATGCGCGCATGTCATTTGTCCCAGAGGGACGGCCGCACCCCGGAGGAATGCTTGCATCGTGTCGTCATCCATCCACCACCGCGACCGCGTTCCGATGCCCTAGCCGAGCCCAAGAAAGATCGACGGAGTTGCTCTGTCGGTAATCCTCGCAGGGTGGATTAGGAGCGGAGGGAGCTGAAGATCATGTCTCGTCGCTGGAAGCCGACAAAGGCGGTCGACCAGTTTGTAAGAAAATATTTCTTGGGCGCCCCTGTCTGGCGCCACCAACTTCCGGATTCGGACAAGGTCCGTGCACTGATCCATATGGGGTCATGTCACTGTCCACGTCATCGCCTCGCCATGGACAACCAGCGATTCTACCACCCTCCCTCGGGGCAATTTCGAGCATGGCAAGAAGGTATTGTGTCGCATGCCAGCCAGTTGTAGGACCCCCATTGACATCTTTTCACAGCTGTACCTCAATTTTCGAATTCAAATGCCCCCCAGGCCCCCCCGCTCCCCCACCCCCCGCCCGCATATGCAGCTGCAACTGGGACAGCAACCGATGGACGCTTTCCACCTGGCAGTCAAATTGATACAGTTAGAGCTGTGCCAACAAGCTGAACGGCTCCTCGTCAGTTCGCGGAGTAATGATGCTGTTGCCCGGACTGATTGTCAATCGTGAAACCCAGACAACTTCACCGTCAATCGTTCATCAATGCTATCGTGACCCCCACGCGGTATTAGAGACCGTGAGGCAGATATGCCGGATGGCAGTAGGCCATTTTTCATTCCTTCCCTTTTCAGCAACCAACCAATGCCGTGTACAGATCGTGGACCTGCGCGTACCTCTTCCTCTCCCGGCGCAAGTATCAGATACCCACCCGGTCATCACTCATGACATAGAAGGCACGAGCTCGACGGTCGGAAACAACAGTGAAATAATGAAGCGCATGTGGCAAAAATTCCGAGCAGCTCAATGGGTCGCGGAAGCAGTGATATTTGTTCCATTGACCGCCGGTTTCGGCTAATATTCCACAGCGTGTACCCATTCCCTCCAACAAGCAGAGCGGCATAGAGAGATACCAATGTTTCACCGAGCTCCTTCATGAGATGGAACGATCCATTCAGCGAGCCGATTTTATCACATTTGCAGGAACCTACTCTATCGTCGCAGATCCGAAAATTGACAACAAGGAGCGTGTATTCCTGGTTTCGACACATCTTTTCAAAATATTGGATGTTCGGTATGTCCAGGGCCTTAGCATTTCAAATCCCGGCGCTGATGGTTTAGACGGTCCCAATCCCTACCATACTTTGAGCAGAATAACGCACTGCGGAGATATGTCATGCTCTCTTCGTGCGCACTGGGACACACCGAGACCCAGGCTCCTACAGGGTGGATCAGACTACTCGCCGAGGACGATGGTTCTCACCGTATGGGCATTGCTGGGCAAAGAATCGAAATAATGGTCGTCAGAGGAGGATCTGAAATGATCGAGCAGTTTGAATGCAGATTGCGGTGACAATCCCGAGGACACCGTGGTGGATTTCGTTCACGTACAGCCTGCGAAGACCTTGGAGAATGGGATGGAACTCCCTCGCTTTGATACAGCCCTGGAGCTTGGCATTCCTAAGGCTTGGCCGTATGTAGGAATGCGAAGCTCCAACCGTTTCCGTTTATAAACGTTGTAAACGGATATAGCCATTTTTATTTTTATTTTTATTACGGACCCCGACATACGATAAACAAAAAGAAAAAAACGGTTCAAACGATGTGTACCTGAGGCCAAACTTAATACTCATTTGGTGGAACTCGATGAAGGATCATTTGTTTGCTGCACCTATACGAGGGCCTGGTCGGCCACTTCGCGACCTCCCATTCCCTTACAGCACTTTTTTGCAACTGAATAAAGTGGTGGGTAGTTGATTGGGAGCAAGATGACATTCAAAATTATCTCGCACTTCGTTGAATTCAACTGAGTTGAGTTTGATTCTCTTTCACTCTGCCTCTGATGAAATATGTCTGTTTTTGAGATTCCTTTCTTATTGTATGTACTGTTTTGATGTTTGCCTACTTGCTCGCCGCGGCAGCCTTTGTTTCAGGGTGGTGGGAGCCATCTGTCAATGGTAGCGCCAGGGCAAAGTTTGTTAGAAGGGTGACGTCGAATGCCGCCAATGCCGAAGCATTGCTTGGCCATGTGCCGGCGGGAAAGAGTACTCCGGAACCGGGGGCAAATTGCCGCGGTGTACGGCGGAGATGAGCGGAGCTTAAATGGCTTCAGACGGACAGAGAAGCATAATCTTATAAAGAGAGTGATTCCTCTCCAGAGCATGTCCATTTCCTTTGCAACGGTTTCTCAGTGTACCAAGAGTTGACCGATCTCTGGATCACGGACTTTGATCTGGCCACGCGAGGTGGCGCCGAGCGCCACTGACGGACGTCGGCACAACATCGGCTTCGTGGCGATCAGGTTTGCCGAAGCGCTCGACCGCTCAACTAAGTCGACTCATTCTTCTTGTATCTCATTATGCACATTTTAATGTGTTTCGTACAATAATTTGAATGAACAAAATTTATTGATTCTGAGGCTATGCTACGAAGTCTGAGTCTGAGTCTGAGTCGTCGACCGACTCGGTGCTTGCTGGGTCTGTGCGAGTCGTGCGTCGCACTCGGGGGCGACGCGGGGTACCTGCAGGAGACATAGCTGGCCTTTTATCGCCGGGACATGGCTCTTGCGCCTAGGACTCCGGCTGGGCAACGATGGATCGGAATGTGTGATGGCAGCCTTCGATAACAAGACCTGGCGGGTCTCTGGCGTAGCTGTGAGCTCCCTATTTGGATGACTATCACGAAGGTGGGCAGCCATGTTATACTTCCAATGAGTGTCAGCACACAAGGAGCACCGTAACGGCACATTGGTACACGGCTTGGCGGCGCTAGACTTGGATGCCGCCGCAATTTGAAACTCGTACACTTCAGTGCATGTCGAAACGACCTTGCCGCCACGAATGCTGATGATACAGCGTCCAGTAGAAGTGGTTTTGCCGCAGAAACCGCACGGATAATTAGGAGAAACCTTTTGAATAATTAGTTGCGATGTTAAATAAGAGTAAAAAAATATGATTACCGGTACCAGTATATTGTTTTCTGTGATTCCGCGCAGAAGAAGCAGAGTGTGTTTGCCCATGTGGTTTTGGCGATCTGTTGCTGCAACTTCTTTCCTACAGACCAGGCATTTACGACGGCCATCCTTTGGACTCGGCGCAGTAACGGAAGAAAGACAATGTGATGTCTGAATCAGATCTCCGTCTAGACATAAATTAACCATCAACCCGGGAAATTTGGTGATTTACGAACCAGTTGATTCGGCTTGAGTCTCGTACGGATGCTTGCCATCTTTCACTGGGCTATAAACCGGAATTTTCAGCCGCACATCCTCATCTTGAACACGAGTTAACAGCGTGGCCTTCAGCGCGTCGAGCTGCGAGTCTGAAAATACCCAAGTTGTCTCGACGCTTTCAGCGACGTCCGGCATCACATCCTCGGCAAGATCTTCGAGCACTGCCCGGGTAGGCATGAGGTCAGGAGACGAGAGTGGAAGCACAAGACGGCCATCAACACATATACTGAGATGTCGCATGCGTGCAGATGAGCTGGAGTTTGCCTGCTTAGCTTTTGCCGACTCAAATGCGACGAAGGAAATAGTGTCAGAGGAATTTTTGAAGGGGACCAAGGAGAGTATTTGGCCGGTAACCGCGTAACGAGTATCAGGAATACCTATCTCAGCAATGGGAGCGGAGTCCAGATAAGTTGGCGAGTTGGTGGTGTTCGATTTAATAATTGTACACTGTAATATCGCAAGTGCAACCTGAGACTTGTTTACGGCAACCAGAATGGCGAAGAGACCCTCCAACTTTAATAGATGTTCAGTCGCGGTCTTATCGTGAATTTTAGCCGTCTTGCGATCCCAATTATCGCCGCCGATTCAAAAGCAACAAATACGAAGGAGGCGATCGTGGCTTTTGACGCTGTCAATGTCCAAGGTGGGATCCATCAAGGTGCACAAAATACTCTTCTTGTGTGCTTTTTTCTCGTCATCCGCATCATCAAGTTTAATCCAGACCGAGTGGGGTTCTACAGTCTGAGGCTCAGCTGCCTTTTCGGCGGCAAGAGCTGCTGCTCCATCAAATGCAAGGATATCCGCGGCGGCGAATGGATTTGATTCGGGAGTGGTGTGAGGTGCGGTTGCCGAGACATCTGCAGATGCGGTGTCTGCCACGGATCTATCCACTTCGTTTGATACTCCCGGATATTTCCCTCCTTTTGTACGCATTAGA
This sequence comes from Mycena olivaceomarginata, assembly GCA_029378375.1. Taxonomy (NCBI): domain Eukaryota; kingdom Fungi; phylum Basidiomycota; class Agaricomycetes; order Agaricales; family Mycenaceae; genus Mycena; species Mycena olivaceomarginata. Next base: position 38,536 of record JARKIC010002433.1, read on the forward strand.
TCGGTGTGTCATGTGTACAAATAAAAATCCAATTTTGGCTGCTTTCAGGACAATGTAGTGGTTGTAAGCACCACAGGGCCGGTATTGGAGTCCTAGGTGTGAAATCCCACTGACCTAGAGTAATCCAACCCATAAGATTCAGCTTGATACTAGATTTCAGTATTTGGGGAAGTGACAGTTTGGAGCCACTAGTCATGGTTTGCAATAGTGGCCCTTTCATAACCGATCAGCTGAACCCAATTATGTCGGACTCAAAATATTATTCTGCTCATCAGCTGAATACTGGCCCTCTCGGAGAATAATATTCCTTTCACCTTCAGCCGACCTGAGATCTGGAGGTGAAATAATATTTTAGGCTTTCAAAATACCAATCAGCTGAACCCAATTATGTTGGGCTCAAAATATTATTCTGCTCATCAGCTGAATACTGGCCCTGTCGGAGAATAATATTCCGTTCACCTTCAGCCGTATTTTAGGCTTTCAAAATACCGATCAGCTGAACCCAATTATGTCGGGCTCAAAATATTATTCTGCTCATCAGCTGAATACCTCTCGGAGAATAATATTCCTGTCACCTTCAGGCGACCTGGTACCATGAAACAAGCTTTTGATGTGGGTAGTTTTTAATCTTTCTTGATAACAACATCTAATTTCTAATGACTTATTCTTGACAACGGCGACCAGTATGTAGCGAAGTGTTTCGTCAGGCTTTCTGTGACCGAAAATGATTTTGCTGTCGACTCGGAGGTTGAAGTGTCGGTTGAAGTCGATCGGATTGAAATCGAGGGCGAGATTCAAAGGCTTGGAATCGGCAGGTACAGCGCCGGTTTTTTCATGTCGACTGTGGTGGCCGCAATAATATACGGAGGCTTGGAAACGCAATCTGCGGCTGCACCTGTGTCGGCGACACCGTTTACTTGGGTACTTCTACAGCGCCTCTTTGAAATGGGTCGAAATTTTGGCCGCAAACCTATTTTTCCTGTGGGAAAATTATTGAAGGAGGTGATTCGGACATGTTTTATGCGTAGAATCTGAATTTGGTGTCATATTCACCGAGAAAAAACAGCCGTTCCAATGTCCAAAGATATGAATATATTATGGATTTGTGGACTTTGATTGTCCGGAGCTGTAGCACGGAGCTCTCATTCCAAAGTCCCGATTCCTCGGATCTCGCAGTGGGGCCGGAGGCGGGAATGTCTCTCCGAAAAGGTATATAAAGACCAGGTTTTGTAGCAATCCAATATAAGGCCGATTTGGTTCTCCGCGCAATGTCAAATAGCATAGTGGTGAGTTACTCCCACGGCCACCGCTCAGATCACCTGACACCTTTCATGTAGCCGTTGATATACCGCACTGTTATCGACGATGTTATTGCTGCTATTAAGCCTGAGTTCGAAGAGGCCGGGATAGCCCAAGATATCCTGGCTGAACTTCAACATGTGATCAACCCATTCATTCCTCACATCCGCTGATGCTCAATTGTACTGTGCATTGCAGAGATGGGAAGACAAGGTTATTGCGTCCCGCGTAGCTGATTTTGAGCCCCCACCGCTGCCTCCCGTGGCCGCTATGCGGAGGATGCACCAATATTCTCCTTTCCTGTCGCCATCGGGCCAGCCCATGCCTCATTATACATTTCCCTATATAAACGCCAACCGCCCAATGTCAGGCCCTGCAGAGGAGATTCTGCCTTTTCCCCCTGGATCTCCGGGAGAAGGCCCGCATATTCCCCAGATCGATGGTCCCCCTGACGATTCTCAGGATTCCATGAAGTACACCTCGCACCCACCTCGGCCTGAGCCCCTGATTTCGCCATCAGAAGCAATCACCAGTGATTTAGATGACTTGGAGACAGATGAAGAAGACGCTGAAGACGGTGTCGGGGGCAGTTTTAACACTGCATTTTGCAATTATGACAAGGTATGCGATTTAGCGATACCAGGGATAGTAATAATATTAGTCATTAATTTTATGAAGGTTTCGCGTAAAAAGACCAAGTGGAAATGTGTGCTCAACAATGGCGTAATACACGCCAACGGAAAGGATTACCTCTTCTCAAAATGCACTGGGTGTGTTTTTCAGTAGCCGACGACCTTTGCTAACCCAGAACAGCGAGTTTGATTGGGAATGAAGACATGGGCTTAAATCTTGAAGGCTTGGGGTGGAATCAGTTCAAATGAAATCTCAATATCAGTGTTAGGCGATTTAATGGTCCTACATGTACTCTACACCTAATTTAAACAATAGGTTGTGTGCGTGGTTGACCCACAACAAAATGATTCGTGAGCACGTCCTACAGATCTGGATAGCCAGGGTCGTTACAAACATTTCTCTCGGTTCAGATTCCGCCCAGAGCCATTATTGCGTTTTCCGCAATAAATCTCTATTAGGTTTGTTTAAACAACGGACCTCCCGATGAAAATCGGTTTTTAATCTTTTTTTCCGTTTAAACACCTTGAGGAGCATATTAACCACTTATAGCGTCTGTCCGCGGGATGTTGGTGAAGCGTTAGCAAACACTGATTGAACAGAGATTAAACAGTGATGCAACCGAGTTCAAACAGGGTTCAAACAGGGTTCAAACAGCGACGCTCCAAAAGGAAACAACCGCAAGGAGGTCTGAACCACAGACCTCCCAAGATGCCAAGAAACTTGGGAGGAATCACAGGCACCAACTGTGCCATTAAACTGATACAAGTTATTCAGTGAGCACCATACAGCAAAGACAACTCTATGCTTTCCGTTGCCCCCAATTTTCATAACCAAGTGTCGTGCTGGATCCTCAAGTATTCAGAGGGCTTGTCTATGACCATATATAGTGTGTTCACAGCATACTGTGCCACAACCAGGCTGCACAAAACTGGACCCAAAACGAAAGTTGTAGAGCTTGACGAGGGCTACAAGACTTATCTAAGGCCACTTTGCATGAAACAGCTTCATTAAGCTGCAAATCTCAAAATACTTTCCCAGAGCCGGTGGTTTTCAACCTTTCAACCCGTAGCACTTCCCCGCAATGCACCAGAAAGATGAATTATCATCAGAAATGACGAGATCTCGTGTGCAGAGGTCGTTGTGCACCATATTTTGATTTTGTCTTCATGGAGTGAATTTCATGCCAGAACAGAATGAAAATAAATTTCACCCTAAAACGCAGTGAAACAAGATTTTCACTCCATACCCTGAAAATTTGGTTTCACTTGAAAACCAAGTGAAACGTGAATTTCACTACGTTGTACCATGAAATTCGCTCCTTCCGTTTTTCACAGTGGCAAGGTCACGCGTTTCAAAATGTCGTCCATTGAAAGCCCTGTAGAAAAGGCAATAATGCCTCCGAGCGCAATTTTGAAAATGGCACCGAAGGTCTTTCATACCTCAGTAGTCTTATCTAATAAATTTCAGGAATATTTTACTGAACATTCTCACCCTAGCTTTGTTGGCACTGCACAGCGTCTCATATTGTGCATGCGCTTTGCGCCCCCTCCTCATGAGCTTGTCACCCGGACCCCGGCTCTTGATAACGCACATCAATCCGTCGACACTCTTGGCATGCTTTTGAGACGGGGGCGGTTCGTCCTCGCGGGCTCAATAGTGCGCTTATGTAATAAATTTCAGCAAGATTTGACTGCACATTCTCACGCTCGATTTGTTCGCGTTCGCGTGACCCGTTCAGCCAATTCGACACCTCGACACCGACCGAAATTTTGTGTGACCCCAAAATTTTCGACATTCGGCACGAAAATTTGGTCTTTTTTTGCATCTTCCAGGAAGATTTGGGGCGGATGTCACGCTACCCTCTACGGATCGTGTACCTTCAGCGCTATAGAACAGAACTACGGACAGCCGAAGAGTGAGGTCTATGGCGTATTCAGAGCATTCAAGGAACTTCGTCACCGCATCTGGGGAGTCCATTTCCGTCTTGATCATGATGCCCTCTCGCTAGCTAAAATGATTAGAGAACTTGACGACGTGCCCAATGCCCCCTTTAGGGCTGCACGCCGTGCCCGTCGCGCCGGTTCTACGGGGTCCGTGCAACGGGTTGCCGGCCCGTTCCGTCAGGGTCTCTGGAATTTTTTGACGGGACGGCAACGGGACGGCTTTGGGGCGCGACGGCCGGCGAAATGACGGCCGTCAACGGGGCGACGGCTTGCGACGGAAGGTCCAAAATTCAATTACAGATGAGTGCAGATGAACGTGAAAATGGCTGCAAGCGTTCGGTGATCATAGCGGGAATCTAAATCTACGCGAATGCCTTTTGGAGCAAGAGCGCGTCTTACCTCCGCGCACATACATCGTTGCCGCCAGCATCCACCGTCGAGTCCCCGACGCGTTCCACACTCCAAGACTTCGCCATCCGCCACTGCAGGTCATTTAACTGAGATCTGGCTCAGCTTGCACTAGCTCCGTATCTTTTGAGACAGAAGTTAAGCGGGCAAAATCACGGTGCATCAGTGCCCGCACCACCTCCAGCATGCTCAGTAGGTTATACCCCACCCCAATGTCGAGTTGTCCTCCATTTTTCCGTTCCAGAGCGCATGTTTTCATAATTTTGCTGAGTCCCTGGGCGGAACTGGAACCGAGGAAGGGGTATTTAAGCTGGTGAGCAATTCCCCTCTTTTTCAGCACTCCAGCCCACAATGTCCGACCAACCTGCCCGGGACGCTAACGGCAACCTTCGCGACGCCGACGACATGGAATTCTACGGCTCTGAATCTGACACCAGGCCATTGCCCGCGCCTTCTGCCCGTAAGCATCTCCTTACTAAAACCGTGAATAACTCACTGATCTTTTGTAGCGCATCCCCGCCGTGGCGGTCGCAAGAGGGAAACCGGAAAACTCACCGAATCTCTCGCTGCTGAGAAGGCCGACGACGACGGCAATCCTTTTGTGGAACGCCCGAAACGCTCGCGCGCCAAGGCCCCTCGCGTTAAAGCAGTCCCCGAGTCCATCAGTGACCAAGAGGACTCCGATTTCGAGCTCCCTGACCTCGTTGATCCCTCCGACTCCGAGGGGAGCGGGGACGAGATGGATGTCGACAACGAGGAGGTAAGTCATAATTTATTGACCTCAATATGTACTGATTCACCGTTGTAGCTCGTATCCATCCTCCTCTCCAAGACCGTCCCGGCACCCTCCTTCTGTGAATGCATGACCCCACTTCTGTGAATGCACAGGGAAGGCACCCTGCTTCTGTGAGGGATGTTCACTCTATTCTTGGTAAACCTATCTTGCAACGGTGTCACGGATTCAGAAAGCACCCACCCTCTTTTTCGAAGAACAAAGTGGGGTGCTTTCCTATGCATTCAGTTTCAACTTTCAGAAGTCTCGGCAACGATGTTTGTGGCCGCCGTAAAGAATTAGAATAAATAGAGAGCTTGTGATCGGCCATCAGCATCAATTTGATGGCTGGAAAATTTTCCTGGAAATGGACGTGGAGGTCGCTGTTACCCGCCAAATTGTCTGTAGATGTTACAACGGCACCGCCTGCTCAAATTTCCGTCCAAACACTGTTTGAAGAGGAGAATTGGATGAACTTGAATTTTTGCTAGCATTTTCGAGTGTTTTCTGGGATTGTGGCCTTCGGTTGTTATAGGCTACTGCGATGGCACCTTCTGCCTTGAATGAAATGCAAGTTTTAAAAAATAACTGGAGAAAAACAGCCATCGGATTGGCCATAGCCATCAGTTTTCACATGCTGTTTGAACCATTGAGCTGGCGATGGCTGATCACCTCCTCTCTAATACGCTGAAAAAGGAAAGAAGAAGAGAGAGAAAAGGGTATTTCAGACTTTCTACCAGCATCTACCACAATGGATGGTACAAAGGTGAAGCTCGGAAAATGCTGCTGGCTTAACAGGACAGGGTCACATCAAACATGCAAACATTTTTGCCGGTGTTTGCCCCGGCATCAACATGTCGTCCTCGTCGTGCTCGGCGATGTTGAGACTTTGAAATTTTTGTGATTTTCGGGACCTGTTGGTTGTCTCTAGAGCGACCCCTGGGTACCAAAAGGCGTTTTTTTTTTTTTTTTTTTTTTTTTCACACGTCTGAATCCTAACAGTATTGCAGATGATGCTCGGCATGCCGAGCATTCACCAGATCTATATCTCGACGAGATACAGGAGCAACGCTCGGCTGTTCACGGCTTGGAGCTTCCCCTGAGGACGATCTGTCGTACTTTGAAACGGCTTGGAACGACATCGAAAAAGGCAGGTCTTCTTATAGACACGCAGGCGCACTTGACAGTTGTTTCTAGCTTTCGAAACTCACGGTGGAACAATATTGATGCATAGAAGCACGTCGCAAATTTGCTCTAGAACTTGCAAAGTATCCACCTGAGTATCTTGTGACTGCAGATGAATTTGCAGTGAATTTCTGTTTAATTGAGAGGCACAGGGTTCAAAATTGTGTGGACAGCCACACATTCAAATTGATGGCCAGGCATCAGCAGAAAGCTTAAATATATCAAGTGCTCCCTTACTCAGATGTGCAAAAAGAAAAGGTTCTTGTAGCGGTAAGCGGGGAGGAAAAGCAAAATATGCAGTATTCTCGGCGAAAATCCACAAAATATTCCAAAACGTGCTTCGCCGAGGGGTTAAATTCCTTGTGCCTGTGCTCACAGACTCATTCAGGAGGGCGGAGTAAGATTCGATGGAAAGATCAACACCCATGCCACTTCTGCGTGGAGGAAAAGCAAAATATGCAGCATTCTACTAGTAGGTGAAGATCCACAAATATTCCCAAACGTGTTTCGCCGGGGGTTAAATTTTCTGTACGTGTTCTCGCACACTCATTCGAGAGGGGGGAGTATGATCCAGTGGAAAAATCAATACCCATTCCACTTCTGCTTGGAGGGGAAGCAAAATATGCAGTATTCTAGGCGAAAATCCACAAAATGTTTCAAAACGTGCTTCGCCGGCGGCATGTGTTCGGGTGCTGTGGCCTCGTCAATAATGCCCCAAACACCCTCAAATAAACATGTTCAGACCGTAGGGGATATGGGACTGCCACGTCATTACAGCCATTTGCTTGGCTCATGGCAAAGGAAGAAAAGACTTGAAAGCCCAGGGTAGCTCCCTCAGAGCCTTACAAGCGAGGAATCTGTCCTCTGAAGCCTAAAAAGGACGCCCCAAAAACCTTGGCCAAACCAGTTGACAACAGCAAACGCAAAAATCTCACCACCCACGATTGGCTAAATGTCTTCGCATATAAAGATGACCACCCCAACGAGAGCCAGGAGAATATCAATTCCGCAGCAAACATTCAGCAGAATGAGCTCTTGTATGTCAAACAAATCACATTAGACAAGGCATGGGGAATGGAGCCTAAATAGCTCCCCAATATCATACTGTAGTGACATCGAATAGCCGGATTCAATTTTTGTCTGGTTACCTTATTTGGAATGTCACAGGCGCCGCGCGCTGCGAGCGTTAGCGAGCGGCAGTGCGGCGCCGGAGGGCTCGGACTCTGGCGGGGACTGAGAGTACTGTGGGGCTAGAATCTCTTTACACGCCCTTGTTTCACGGGAATTAAAGTTGTCACACTCTACTTATGTAAAGGTGCTGGTTTCCCATGACCTCCACCTTAAATATGCACTGGAGGGTCCATTCAAGATTTTTCTGAGGGAGAGGGGTGGTCATCGGGAGAACCCCCCGCGGATATTTTCAGCAATTATTTCGAAAATCTTCTGAAAATTGCCCCAGTTGCAAGGATATCCATAATTTTGCAAAAGTATGTTACCCCGAAAAAATTACAGAACTTTGGTGAAAAGTTGCGGAAAGTTGCAGCAGGTTGCATCGGGTCATCCAAATTGCTTCCGATTTTTCACTTCACATATAAAACAGAGTGCAAAAACAATCAGATCTACATAATTACACCAGTACTACGACGGCGGGCTGCTACGGAGACTCGAGGTTAGCGAGGAAACATGCAGTGCTGGTCTGGGTCTTCCATGAACATGGGCAGGTTCAAATGTTCCACTATGGAACTCACAGTGGAGTTAACATCCCACTATTGGAACCCACAGTGGAGTTGGTGGAGTTCCACTGTGGGTTCCATGGTGGAACGTTCATAGAACCCACCCAAATTGCATGGAACCCAGTTAAATTAGCACGGGCCGATTTCTTCGGCATCATCGGTCCTTGCATTTCTGTGCAAACAAGGGTGGCAAAAAAATTACTGGGCAGAGACTTTTATATGTTATGACTTTTTATGACTCCATGCATGCGCGTGCGCATCCTGGTTCTCATGGAGCTAACACTTATGTTCAAAATGTGGTGTTTTGGCTCGGATCCGGTGGTTTCTCATAGGGGCTAACTATTGGCTTTTTACGCCTCGTCCCTTGCTGACCATGCAAATCCGCCTGATGTGTCAAACATTCCCCAATTCTGAGGCAACCTCATGTCTGCATAAAAATGCACGGGGTGCGTTAGCATCATAGCAAAGGATATACATACAGCTGATTTCAAAAGTCTGTACGGGTTTTACGAAACATTGATGCTCAATTTTTGTTTACCCTTGTTTGTTACGGCGTCTATGGCTCCACACAGCCGAGGGTCGTATTTTGCCCCTGTCCGTGTTCTGTAACCACCCGTGGCCGCCCACAAGTAAATTCTGACACAAGAAAGGTAAAACTAGTCCATTTATCGTGCAATCACCCGCACGAGCAAGCCGACAACTCATGGTGGAGTCGCGGATGTCACCGGGACGTATGGAGCCGAACCTAGCCGAGGACGTGGCCACAAACAACGGTAAGCACAAATCGAGAATCAACATTTCGTAAAACCCGTACAGACTTTTGAAATCAGCTGTAAAGAAACCAAGTCAAAATATGGACTCCGGGCCGAGAAAAAAATGTCGTGCAAGGACCGCGGATCGACTGTAATTTGCCTTTTCATGCTGGACGCCCTCCTGGTGTTCACGCCGTTGATTTGGAGAAAACATCGGCGGGAATTCCACTCCTGCGGCTCGAAGTTGTAAAATTGGGAGAAATCAGCACGAAACACAGAAAATATTGTGCAACTTGCTTCGGCGGCGGTTAATTTGCCTACAATTTATGCTGAAAACCCACCGGTGTTCATGCCGTTGATGCGGACGAAAAATTTCCGGGCATTCCACTCCTACGGCTCGAAGATGCAAAATTGTGAGAAAGCAGGGCCAAACACAGCACGAAACACAAAAAATATTGTGCAACTTGCTTCGGCGGGAGTTAATTTGCCTGCAATTTATGCTGGAAACCACCCGGTGTTCACGACACCCTCCCGGTATTCACGCCGTCGATTTAGCCAAAAAAAATTGTTGTCATTCAACTCTTGCGGTTCGAAGATGAAAATTTGTGAGCAAACAGGGCCAAACACAGAAAATATTGTGAAACTTGCTTCGGCAGGGGTTAATTTGCCTGAAATTTACGCTGGACACCCTCCCGGTATTTACGCCGTCGATTCAGCCAAAAAATGGGTGGCCATTCAACTCCTGCTTCTCGAAGATGCAAAATTGTGAGCAAGCAGGGCCAAACACAGAAAATATTGTGCAACTTGCTGCGGCGGGGGTTAATTTGCCTGAAATTTATGCTGGGAACCCTCCCGGTGTTCACACCATCGATGTAAAATTGGGAGAAAGCAAGGCCAAACGCAGAAAATGTTGTGAAATTTGCAAGTTGGCATAAGATACTTAGAATTACCAAAAGTCACTGAACATTCGCGGCCTCCCATCCCCTTTCGTGCAATTTATTCGTTCAACAAAGTCACTGGGGACAGATCAAGAGCACACACACCATTCGACGCTCACCATAAACATTAGCGACATCACGACAACAAGCAGCAAAGAGATCTCGAATGATCTGGCCGTTGCTCCATGCTGATGCAAAATATAGGGTTAGTTTCGTTCTTTTGAACTCATCAGGTGGGCAACACATCCCACAACCAACCGACAACGGCATCAATATCAGGCAGACAATTTGGCATATTGTTCCTATGATAATGGCCTGACAGCAGGCAAAACAACTGGCCAGGTTGTTCTGCCTACCCTCAGGGAGCAACTGGCAGGGCCACACGGCTCAATCTGTCCCCCAGAACCCAAACAACAGTCACAATTGCCAGGTTGCAACCTTTATTATCTGCCAGAGCCCAAATAGCAGTCGCAACTTGTACGACTTTGATCCCCCAGAGCCCAAACAGAGTTGCAACTTGCCAGGTTGCGACTTTTATCCCCCAGAACCCAAACAGAAGTTGCAACTGTCAGGTTTCAACCTTTATTATCCCCCAGAGCCTAAATAGCAGTCGCAACTTGTACAACTCTGATCCCCAGAGCCCAAATAGCAGACACAACTTGTGCGATTTTGATCCCCCAGAACCCAAACAGAGAGATGGGGTTGTACTCCTAGTTGCGACTGTCATGGTAGGAAGGAGTGCTGGCCGTGTGGCGTGCAACGGCAGTGCTGATGGTCGGCTATGGTTGAATAAATGTTCATCTGCGAGAAAGGTTCCACTTACCAAGCAATACACAGAATGTCAAAGCTTTCAAGGCTCGGGGTGGACATGAGATGAGCTTGGAGGAGTGTACCCATTCCACGCCAATGATGCTACATATGTCGATGCCGTGCCTCAAATCCTGAAACATCCAGAAATATCAATAAAATCGAAATTAAAGGTGGAAAAAAGAAAAAGGGCATAAAAGTACCCAGCCTTGACTGCTCTCTGAGAATTTTGACAAGAGAGAACCACGCTCTACCAATGCCAGTTCACAGTGCATTATGTGTGAACAGTATGAAAGAAGGTGATCAGACCTGGGTCAGGCAGGGGCTGCCATGTGGCTTTGTGAATGAACAATGGCAAAGGGGCAGGCAAACGAGAAGAAAGGAAGGAAATAAAACCAGAGGCCAAATGGGCATGCACAGAATAGGGCGGCAGCTGAAAATAATGCCAAACATAAACATGAGACAAGTGCGAGGACAAGTAACATCTCGCGCTTACAAATAGTCAATATCGCCCGTTGACCAGGACAGGCCATTCCAGCCGGTCCGAATCATAGCAACGACAATTCCCGGCACAGAATCGGAAAACGTGAGGGTAATGGGGGAGATCCATTTTCTGCGGTTTGAATGCTGGCCGATAATTGCTATCCTATTGACTCGGCCCACGGTAATGATGGGAGAGGTTTGTCAAAATGAGATCCTGGAGTGCTCGGGGTATGGTGCGGGTCACCTAGCTACCGCACCTTGGTGTCTGAAATTTATGATTTCAAATTTTACCCAATTTCTTATCCCTCTTACAGATGTGCTCAGTTTTAAGATAGAAGAAGAACTGTAAGAGGCATTTTCATTTACTTCAAAACTGAGGGAGCAAAAATAAAAGTGTCCAGGAATTTGGCCACATGCATGCATTATATTCAAAAAAGCACAGTCAGAGCTGTAAGTAGGCGCAAAACAATGCTACAGACAGCTACAGAGTTCTACTGGTCGAAATGCTGTCCAATGTAAACCCGCTGCTCACATCGTCCTTACTTACCGCATTCCGATCAAATGAATCTTTCCTAGGATATTGCAGAAAAGTTGGGATCGTTTTCCTTCTTTTTCTACGGAGTCTGGGTATTCTGTGACCCATTCACGCTATGTTTCGTCAGAACATACACCGCTGATGCAGCGGGGAACCTCACCATGCGTCCCGCTTTCAAAGGGGATGAATTATTGATGCGCAAAGGTACACACCTCGCAGACCGAATATAGATATGTTCCCGTTGCGGTTCCCGATATGATGGTCTGATAGTTGTAAGGTGGACGCCATTCATAATCAGCCTACCCCATGTGATCATAGCGTGACTTCCTTTTTGGGACAGATTTCTGTGATATACAGGGTGACCGAAGTGCGGGGAGATCAAATTGACCACCACACTGCGGCCACGCCTGGATTTGCACGTACAGCCATGTTGATTTATGGGAGCTCAGAAAAGTGCTTCCTTTTCCGCCAGGAAATGTCTTTACTGCATTTGGCCCACGCCCCATCTTGGTTGCCCATTCTGGTTCTGAATCTCAAATCCTGGAGGGGAAGAGCTAAAATTCTGGGTTGTCATGAAGTGATGTCCGCTATCATACGATTGCCTCTCCACAACCGGGGCGGAGGTTGAAGAGCGCCCGGGCATCGGCCACTGCTCAATTCCGCACAATTATATATTATGCCACTTTGGACAGTGACCTCAACCTTGCGCTATGGCTTCCCAACCGGAGAGGATAATGGCTATGTTTAGAGAACGCAAAGTTCGTATATGATTCTCACATATATACCGAGCTGACAAACATACATCATAGCCTACTTGCGTGTGTAACCCGATGTGAAGCTAGTGGTAACGGTGCTACGTGTACCTTCCGGGGATGGACAGTTCCTTGTGGAGGAATGTGATGCACTCGTCGATGATCGGTGCAGCTACATCAGTCTTCCCGCTTGGAAGGAATCTGTTCAGTGGAAGATGCCAAGCCGGAGAACAAGGATGGTGTGTCCACAGTGTTTTGAAGGCATAAAAATTGGCTCACTATTTCTACACTGTCCAGCTACACGGGCCTATTCAGACTTGTATCATGATGCCGAGAGTTATTTTCTATCTCCAAGGAGTCTTGCACTTGGCTGCAACGACGGAGGCATATCGAAATGTGTTGGGTCGCATCCATGACCCTCTCATCCTGGAAATGATCTCAGTGGTCATCAAGACCTACAATACCTCCAGTATTCTACAAAAGCTTGTACAGGAACGGTGGCTGGAACTGCAGTGAGTTGCGCACACTTGATGTCCAGTATGTACAGTGGTGGTGGTGCTGGGCAACGCCGATTGCCGCGCCGTTACGATCACGTGTTACATCAATATTAATTGGACGATAGCTCAATTTGGGTGACCCACACCTTGTTTGTGTTCCTATAGCGGCAATTCTTCCTCAGTAGCCAAAGTTGAAAAGTGTATTTATTACTATCATGGTATAGACTGTTTGACTGACAAACTTGGAATACTGTACAGTTTCGTTCAAATCGACAGGGGGGTGTGACACGTGACCCATTTTTTTAACCTATTCGACATTTCGGCAGCCGCCGATTTTTTTGCGTGACACCCTCGAAATTCGGCATTTGAACCGGAAATTTTTCCCTTTTTCCCTTTTTTTTTTTTTTTTTTTAGGCAATTTGGGGCCTGTGTGACCGCTTGGAGGTTCGACAGAGGCCCGAGTGACGCGTGACATCGACCAAAGTTCGTGATCGACAGGGGGGTGCGTGACGCGTGACTGCTGATTTGAACGAAATTGTACAGTATTCTGCAATGTGTAAGGCATAGAAAATTGGACATATCTTGGGAGCAGAATGTGCTGCGTCTTGCCCTGCACTGGCCAAATGGAATGCCAAGGGCCATTTGGCCAATTTTCCAACTCCGAAAGGTCATTTAACCTTATAGAGCTCGAATCGGTGCATTTCCAAGTCGGCCGAGGCCAGTGGAAAGCTTTGACGAGCTGGCCATAGCAATCACAGCTCTTTACGGAACTTAGGGCATGGCGCAATTTTTTTTTTTGGTCAATTTTCACCAGAACAGTACTTTTGAGCTCAATTCCCAACCGTTTCCCTCGGGAATAGGCTCATTCGATTCACACAAGAATTCCGGAGGCATTGCGTCTGGGGATCTTTTAAAGCACCTCGAGACAATTTGATTGGTCGGATTTAGCTGTTTTTGGCTGTCAGAGTGCAGGACTGGTCCCACACTAGCTGTAGTTGGGATTATATCCAGGGAAAGACCTTACTCGTCTAGTCGTCAACACTTTGCCAACAGTTTACCTAGTCTGTTGATTTTGAATAATTTGGAGACCACACTGGGAACCAACTGAAGTCTCGTGGGCAATATTGAGGAATTCCTGTCACTGCTATGGTCATTATGCGGTCTACAAGGTCCATGCAACTATATAGAGCAGGTGGTGTCTATGGCGGTCTATGCAGCCAAAACTGCCCCACCCACCTTTCTATATAGAAGGCCCTCTGCTATGGTGTCCTCCTGTCTTGTGTCTATCTAGCTCTATAACGCAACTTCAGATCTCTCTTCTAAACGTCTTGGCATTATTGACTGCATACTGTGTGTAAACATCTCAACTCGTCTGCAGCTCACAGTCTCCCGACTCTCAGTCTCAGTTCTCACCCGTATTTCAACCAGCAGGCCTCTTCGACGGCGGCAGCAGTCCTGAGGTCCCACACAGACCAGCCGCAACTTAGGGGGACGAGGGAGGTACGTATCCGGAATCATTGTTGATTCATTGTCGCGTGACCCGCATTGCAGGAGTCTATTCGGAGCAAAAAAATGCCGTAGAGATTGCTCAGGACTTCATTCAAGCTTACCCAGCGTTTTAGTCCGGGATGTGCACATGCGGAATATCAGTCCGATGAGGTTTCTGGCCCCAAATCTGATTCAGGTGAGTCGAAGGAGGTGTGGGAGGTTCGCCTTCTCGGCGCTGCCGGCTACCCAACCGACCACGCCTCCGTTTCGTGCTTACAACATTCTTGAGGTACTCAGTCCAGGATGGCGCATTGAAAAGTAAGTCTTTGCTCTTCGGTTTCGCTCTTATCTAACAATTTTGAAGTACGGCAAACTCTTGGTGAATCGCGGCGGCCGCAAACAACGGGAAGCACGCACAGAAGTACCTCCGCATTTACACTGACCGCGTCTCCACTCGCATCCCTGCTACGCGCCGTACACTCCGCAATTGACCCAGCATGGTTGGAGGACAAGAAGACACCTGGAAAATGCTACATTGCTCGCAGACTGGAACTCATACCTGGAGCCTGAGGGATGCACCTTTGATCATGATGTACCGGACGCATAGTAGATGAATTCGTTATATTCTGTAGCATATACACCTGACCTGATGAGCAGTAGATACACTCGATATCTTGATATCCTGTAGCATATGATTGCGGACCAAAACTTCGTGACAAGTTTTTGTCCTGATTTGGAAATCACCACTGACACCCCAGTTTTTATCGAGATACAATGTGTGAATAGCACTATGAGAAGGTCCTCTGTGGATCCCTCAGAGGAAAAACTTTGAAAGTGGAAAAAATGTTTTTTGTCAGGAAGATTTTGCGTTTTCAGGTCCGGGCCGGCAGTAGCCGGTGGCTGTACCTTGCATCAATTTCCTTTTTCGGGTCATTGGAAAAGCAAACCTTGCGCCAAATGAAGTTATAATGTGATTGGAACATGATTTCCAAAAAAGGAAAGAACCAGTTATTTCACCCTCATGGTAAAGATTAGATTGAGCATACTCACAAGGTAATGGACGAGAATTGAGCCCGTAATCGCTGTCCTGCCCAAACGGCTGAAAACGGAAAAAAAAAAAACTTCCGCGCCCTAAGTTCTGCAAAGGGCTGTAAGCAGTTCCCTTCCTCGATGACTGCCTATGGCTTCGGAACTCAAGTCGAAGTCGACGACGATGTGGATTAATTTTCACTAGAGTAGGGCACGGGGAAACATATGATTGCAGACAGAACTTCATGACAAGCCATAATTTTGATTGTTTCCACTTGGGATTCAGAACCCTAGAACCTTGTTTTATTAACAAAATTTCGTTTCGAGCCTTGTTGTACCATGGGAAAATAAAACGCAAAATTTTGGCCGACTGAACAAAAAAAAATAGTGTACTCTTGGAGCCTCCAGCGGCATTGGAAATCCTTTTGGCAAGACATTTCCACGTAAAAATCTCCATTCTCCTTGACGGTCATTGAGGCCAACATAGGCACACCTAAGCAGAAAATTGAAATGATTATGTAATCAAACACGTGACTTTTCACACGGGTTAGGAAACACGATGCGGCCGCATTGCAGCCTCGTTTTGGCTGCACAAACCACTCTTTCGACAACTCTCTCATCCCTACACTCAAGACCAATGGGTAGACAATCAAGAAAGAAGAAAGCATAGCTAATGCTAGAAAAGGGACTGCAGCACTCAGAAGTGTGTCCAATGTTATAAGCCCCCTATCTTTCAAACCAGAAATCTGCACTTCAGGAACTTATTGAGAGTCGGGGACATATTTGTGATTTCTATGACAAATACCACTGTGAACTCAACTTCATTGAGATGTACTGGGGGTGCAGTAAAATTTGAATATCGCAAAAGTCCCCAAACCAGTAACATGGGAGAGATGAGAGTGAATGTCAAAAGGTGCCTTGATGATGTGCCAAACTTTTCAATTCTTTGATATGCAAATAGAGCAGCACGGTTCATCTCAGCATATGCACATGGCCTGGATGGATCACATATTTCCCATGTTGACAAGAAGTATAAAAGCTATGGAAAGACCCCAGGATTCACCCAGTCAGAACTTCAGTCTCTTAAAAGGATACAAAAGCCACAGGATGTTGCCACCAGAGTAGTTAGAGAGATTAAGACTGAAACTCAATATACTATAAATTTTCCTCTGTCATTTTGGCTTGATTTTAATGATTTTTTTTCAAACATCTGAAATTTGAAAACTGTGACATGTGATGTCACGCGTTACAGTCACGGCTGACTAAAGGTGCTGGGGTTCC
This sequence comes from Mycena olivaceomarginata, assembly GCA_029378375.1. Lineage (NCBI taxonomy): Eukaryota > Fungi > Basidiomycota > Agaricomycetes > Agaricales > Mycenaceae > Mycena > Mycena olivaceomarginata. The sequence continues at coordinate 55,071 of JARKIC010002433.1, forward strand.
CATGACCTCCACCTTATTAGGAATTCCGATGCTCAGTTACCTGTGTCCTCAGATTTTTTATTTTGTTCTTAGCTCAATTTGTGGCCCAAGTTGCGCATATTTTGGTATATTTCCAGACAGGACAGCTCTAGCATGAGTATTTCGCCCCCGATTGCCCTAAATATTTTATATGGTGGACTTCTATGTATAATCTAGTTCATGGAATACCGGCGTAGTGAATGGAACCTCTCTATGATGCCAGGCTACCATACGGAGCTGTGCATTTCTCTCTCTTTATAAAACTACCCTGCTTTCAATCATCAATTCCAACGCTTATGAATTTACTTGCTTTGTCATTTCATAAATTCTGCCATTGCTTTGGAGGATGGTGTGCTTGGGCGAAAAATATGAACTTGACTGTGAACTGACAAAGACCGAAAATCCACATATTGTCTTCAGTCCACATTCAGAGCTACAAAATGCAGCCGCTGCCTGCGCTCTTAACAGGGAAAAAAATACATGCAGCAGACGGAAACGTGCTGAAAATCCTAAAAGAATGAGCAGAGATAATGAAAGCAGCAAAATAATAGGAAAGTAGGTCAACAATATGGTCCCTTGAACTTGAATCCATGGTTCCTGAATTTTCCATTTCTGTGATCAATAAAGCAGGAGGGGGACCGCGGAGCGGTCCCCCGGAGTGCTTGTTCGTTTTCAAATTGTAGATGGACACATTTATTTAGTTCCTTCCCATTCGACATCCCGATTGTGGTTCTAGGCAGAATTCAAACTACCCCTGTATTAACACCGAAATTGCATTGAAATGAATGCATTGGGCTGTTCATTGTGAGGCACGGGGCTCAAAATGGCGGGGATTCAAATTGATGGCCAGGGCTCGGCACAAAGCTTGAATCCGTCAAGTGCTCCCTTATCCCTGCCGAATCCGCCGAAAACGCACTGAAATGACTACACGCCGGGATGTCTTGTTCATCGTCATTCACAGGCAATGCGGCGGTTTCCGAGGCAGGAGGGAGGGCTAGCAGCGACTTGACCAGATTCGACATGATGGTACATAGTATATCTTTGGCGACGTCGAAGCCTCGAAGGCTGATGCTGGGAAGAGAGAAGCACGACGCAACGGCCTTGATGTGACAGCGTGATATCAAAAGACTAAAAAGTACACTACGCTTGCCCGCAATACCAGCGCCCACGAGGGCGCAACGGCGACGAAGAACGGGGCGCGAAGTTGGCGGGAAGTGGGTGGAGGACAAGTACATGGGAGATCACCTCAGGAAAATGTCTCACAGCCGTAGTTCCTCGGTTACTTACATAGGTCAATATAGTCGCCATAGCTGTCATAGTTTGGGACGGCACTCTTTAGTGCCCTATAGTCAATGTAGTTAGTTCTCCGCATAAACTATGTTGTCGAGCTTAAACTGGAGTTTACACAAGGCTAATCGTCGAGTAAGCAAGATATACTCCGATTCCTTCCACTCCTCCTCACGCTCTTCCCCCTGAGGTTGTAAACTCTCAACGGTTGTAAAAGAGTACGCTCCTCTCCACCCCTGCGGTCTAAGTTAGAGTCGTAGCAGTGAGTAGCTCCCACTTGTTCGCTCCTCACACTCTTCCCCTGCGGTTGTAAACCCTCAACGGTTGTAAAAGAGTACGCTCCTCTCCACCCCTGCGGTCTAAGCGAGAGTCGTAGCAGTGAGCCCACCACAGAGTGCGATAAAAAAGGTAAGCGGCTCACTGCTACGACTCTCGCTTAGACCGCAGGGGTGGAGAGGAGCGTACTCTTTTACAACCGTTGAGGGTTTACAACCCCAGGGGAAGAGTGTGAGGAGTGAATAAGTGGGAGCTACTCACTGCTACGACTCTAACTTAGACCGCAGGGGTGGAGAGGAGCGTACTCTTTTACAACCGTTGAGGGTTGACAACCTCAGGGGGAAGAGCGTGAGGAGGAGTGGAAGGAATTTGGCGGGGATTAGACCGGTAACCGTTCTCTCGTACAAAGACAGTCTTCATGCTTTGTTGCTTAACTGCTGACTCTCGTGGTTCGAGCCCCGGGATTGTTTCTGGTCATCAGTGATCCCATCATGCAGTGCCATCCTCGCCGTAAGATAGCTCGACCTTTTGACATGGACATCCCTACCCCTACGCTCTACGACGCCCTCTGCCGCCTTCTATCTCCTGCCTCAAGTTTCCTCCGGGACGTGGAGAAACTCGATCGTCAAGACGACCACCGCCGTAACCCGAATGTTTTAGAAGACCGAAAATTTTCTTTTGAATTAAGGCGATTTTTGCACATATCAAAAAAAGTTGGGTGTCACCTGTCACTGAACCTTTGGTCGAAAGTCTACAGTATTCAGACACTGCCTTAGACAAATTCAACGCAAAAAAATAGTTTGGTATTGAACTTGAACATTGATTGTGCTGATTTCTACATGCAAGCCAACTCTTCGTCCCTGGGAAATTGATTGGGGGCGCGTAAACTTCGGTGCGTAACCGCGACCATCGCCTCGTAAGCGTTGAGTAAATTCTGAATGCAGTCGCGCAGATAACAAAAGAACTGTGCTCAAAGGGAAATAGCAACGGTTGATCAGAAGTGATAGGCAACTCACCTGTGCAACACCCTTTTGCCCAATCAGTTCAAGTTTCAATGCATGAACCAAGGAAAAGAAGGGACGCACCAACCCATCGTCCTCCCTCATTGAATAAGCCCGGGTATGGCTCCTGTACGTTCCCTGGTTAGCGCGATCGCCTCCCCAATGGTGCGCACGATGGAGGGGCTGGGTGTTTGGGGCAGCACAGCACCCCTTCCTGTGGCGTGTGAGGTCAATTTTGACAGTCTTGTTTTGGTCGAGAAAGATAGAAAAAGACAATGCTCACTTGCGAAGCTCACGCTCCTGGCATTTCAAGCTGCCTGCATCGCGCTCAATGACGCCGTCTCGCTCGAAATCCGACCACCGACACTTCAGGCTACCCTGGGCAGACCCCTGTAGGGGCCTTTTTTTCCAGGAGTTAACTGCCCTAAGGGGGGTCATACAAGGCCTGTGGACCACTCCTATGGGCCAGCCCAGTGTTTTACACAAAAAACACCATGGGCTAGCCCATGGTGTTTTTCATGGGCCAGCCCACCCCACTGCAGATGGGCCCGAAAATTTTCATGGGTTGCCCATGGGTCCATTTTTGTACCAGGACCCCTGGCACCAGCCCAGCTTGAAAACAGTATTTTTGGGCCCATTTCTGGGCTGTTTTGCACATTCCTTGGTGATTCAAAAAGCCCTTGCCCAGGGCTTTTATCCTATGCATAAACTATCCATATCCAGGTATTTTTTTGGGGGAGCCTGTTCCAGTTAGCTTTCCGGTCGCCTTTCCGGTTAGCTTTCCGGTCGCTGTTCTGACTGCAGTTTCTGGTTGGCTTTCTGACCATGTTTCTGGTGAGCTTTCTTGTTGCCTTTCTGGTTAGCTTTCCGGTTGCCTTTCTGGTTAGCTTTTTGGTTGCACTTCTAGTTAGCTTTCCACTTGCCTTTCTGGTTAGCTTTCTGGCCACCTTTCTGGTTAGTGTTCTGGTCACCCTTCCAGTAGGCTCTCTACTTGTGTTCCATTGGAGTATACAAGAGTTACTTCCAAGTTTAAATTGAGCAGCCTATTGCCTCTTGGTAGGCCTTCATTCATCCCTTGATAATCTGCTCAGTCACTCTGTTTTGTGAGAGTTGAAAAACCTGTTCTGACTCTTTTTTGATTACAACCAGACTTACTTCCAAGTTTGAGCCAACATACGTTGGCCTGGTCCATCCCTTTGTTTACAACATGGGCTAGCCCACCCAGGGTTACAATTGTCAGTGGGCTTGCCCACCTTGGTTGATTTTCACCATGGGCCAACCCACACATTTTCATAATCTATGTGGGCTTGCCCACAGTATTTTATTTTTCAACATGGCTAGCCCATCCACTTTCATAATCTATGTGGGCTTGCCCACTGTGTTTTATTTCAATGTGGGCTGGCCCACCCATTTTCATGTTCTACATGGGCTTGCCCACCCTGTTTTATTCTTTATTGTGGGCTGGCCCACCCATTTCCGTAGGCTGCGTGGGCTTGCCCATTCTCAAAAAAAACCAACCAAAAAAAGCACTAAGTTCAGGGTTCAAACTCAAGACCTTTGGAGGACAAATTTGTCATCAACTTAAGACCTGATATAGACCACTACACCAGGCAACCAGTGCCACTTAACCATTTATGACACACACATGCTGGCCCAACATTCACTCCTCAATCTAGTCTATTTCCACGCCTGTCACTGTCAAATTAACCATCATTTATCGCTGGCTGTGGGAATTTATTTTGCATTTTGTGCAACAACCAGGGGCTTGTTCCCAGAACCGTCAATACAGTCAGAGAGCCCTCGGCAAGCTCTATAACTTTGATTTTGACTATATTTTTAGACACGAACCATCAACTTCCTTTTTTGGTCACTACGCTTTTCGCCCAAAAAGGAAATTACAGTGTTTTTCCCTTTCTTTGGTCAGAATTCCAACATTGTGGATGGTCTAATTCATTGGTCAGAGTGGGATTCATCATGGAACATGATGTGAAGCATACCCAGAAGTACTACACCTCTGTGAGAGGCAGATAATGGGCAGCATGATTGATCGACCTTTCATCATGAATATCTTGGTACCATGACCAATGAATATGATCCAACCACTACTACAATATATTCCTCTGTCATAGACACACCCTTCACATGGTAAAACAACTCTCCAGTAATCCAGAGAGCATATTCAAACCATATTCTGAAACACCATGATGGCTTCATTGTGATGGCATCCAGTCAGCCAAGGCGTTGGATTTATGATCCTAGACTCCATATTCTCTATACAAACACATGAGTGAGGTGCTCAGCTCAATTGTTCATGGCTAGGTCCCCTATTAAAGGTGAACATGCTCAGAATGACTATTCAGCCAATTTTACATGTACTACAATTGAACAATGCGGGATATGTATTCAAACCAAATATTACAAGGAATCCAAACATAGAAAGCCAAGAATCATCCCAATATATGTCTTTGAGGACCCACAATCTGAAGTGACATTTTTCGCTTTCTTGGTAAATTAGGGTCCATGCAGAGGTAATAGTGCAATATAAACAATAGAATAGTCATCAGACACGATGAGAGACCGATATTACACTTTATTTGAAGGATTTTAGTCAAGATTTGGCCAGATAGTGTTTTCATCCACATACAATAAGTGCACCTTATATTGCTGTTGAACTTATGCACTCGGAAATACCATGTACCTGAAATGTGGCCAGATTCTTTGGGATACAGTTGAATATTGATCTTTCATTATGTCTCTTCTCATTTTGGGTGTTTATTTCGCTGTAGCTGGTATGGATGGTGCCCTATTCACTAAATAAGCGAAAAATGTCATGTGACATTCTGAAGCTTCAAGCCCATATATTGGCACAATTTCTGGATCTGGACGTCGGGAAGAGCAGTGAAATGTTTTTTAAACTCTTTCCCTCCATTCTGAACCTTGTATGCAGAGCAAATGAGGTGAAAATGCATGGAAACACATTAACACACTTGATCTTTGCTCATGGCTCAGCTCTGTGGGCAAACACCCATAAGACATGTTTTTAGACATAGTGGCTGTTCTATGATAGGGTTTTCGACATGGCAGATCAATGTATGATCTGGAAATGGAGCAATGATGGCATAGTGGGCTAGGATCAAAGCATGCTCCTTTTCATCCTGGGAGTCCATTCCAGTGTGATAGGTACGTATATATACTACTCATTAGTATTCTGGAGTGGTTTCCTGACACCTGTCTCACCATATGATGGAGATATGATGCTGCAGAGGTGAATCAATCATGCTGCCCATTATTTTCCCCTCACAGAGGTGCAGTGCTTCTGAGTATGCTCTAGATCATATTCTATGGTCCATTCCATCCTGTCCAATGAGTTAGATCATCCAAAATGTTTGACTTCTGACCAAAGAAAGGGAAAACACTGTAATTTCCTTTTTGGGCAAAAGCGTAGTGACCAAAAAAGGAAGTTGATGGTTCGTGTCTAAAATATAGTCAAAATCAAAGTTATAGAGCTTGCCGAGGGCTCTCTGACTGTATTGACGGTTCTGGGAACAAGCCCCTGGTTGTTGCACAAAATGCAAAATAAATTCCACAGCCGGCGATAAATGATGGTTAATTTGACAGTGACAGGCGTGGAAAATAGACTAGATTGAGGGTGAATGTTGGGCCAGCATGTGTGTGTCATAAATGGCTAAGTGGCACTGGTTGCCTGGTGTAGTGGTCTATATCAGGTTTAAGTTGATGACAAACTGTCCTCAAAGGTCTTGCGTTCAAACCCTGAACTTAGTGCTTTTTTGGTGGGTTTTTTTGAGTATGGGCAAGCCCATGCAGCCTACGAAAATGGGTGGGCCAGCCCACAATAAAGAATAAAACAGGGTGGGCAGCCCATGTAGAACATGAAAATGGGTGGGCCAGCCCACATTGAAATAAAACACAGTGGGCAAGCCCACATAGATTATGAAAGTGGATGGGCTAGCCATGTTGAAAAATAAAATACTGTGGGCAAGCCCACATAGATTATGAAAATGCGTGGGCTGGCCCACAGTGAAAATCAACCCCCAACGTACTGCTCAATTTAAACTTGGAAGTAACTCTTGTATACCTGAATGGAACACAAGTAGAGAGCCTACTGGAAGAGTGACCAGAAAGCTAACCAGAAAGCTAACCAGAAAGGTGACCAGAAAGCTAACCTGAAAGGAAACTGGAAAGCTAACTAGAAGTGCAACCGGAAAGCTAACCAGAAAGGCAACCGGAAAGCTAACCAGAAAGGCAACTGGAAAGCTAACCAGAATCATGGTCAGAAAGCCAACCAGAAAGGTGACCAGAAAACCAGAAAGGCAACTGGAAAGCTAACCAGAAACATGGTCAGAAAGCCAACCAGAAATGTGGTCGGAACAGCAACCGGAAAGCTACCCGGAAAGGCTACCGGAAAGCTAACTGGAACAGGCCCCCCAGAAAATATACCTGGATATGGATAGTTTATGCACAGGATAAAAGCCCTGGGAAAGGGTTTTTTGAATCACCAAGGAATGTGCAAAATGGCCCAGAGATGGGCCCAAAAATGCTGTTTTCAAGCTGGGCTGGTGCCAGGGGTCCTGGCACTAAAATGGAACCATGGGCCAACCCATGAAAATTTTCGGGCCTGTCTGCAGTGGGGTGGGCTGGCCCATGAAAAACACCATGGGCTAGCCCATGGTGATTTTGTGTAAAACACTGGGCTGGCCCATGGGAGTGGTCTACAGGCCTTGTATGACCCCCCCTTAGGGCAGTTAACTCCTGGAAAAAGGGGCCCCTACAGGGGTCTTAGAACCCAAACAGTAGTCGCAACTTGCCAGGTTGCGACTTTTATCCCCCAGAACCCAAATAGCAGTCACAACTTGTGCGACTTT
>JARKIC010002434.1:0-62498 GCA_029378375.1 Mycena olivaceomarginata
CGGGGGGACCCTCGTCCCATCTGGAAGTAAGTGGATGTGAGAACACGTTTAGATTCGTAGAGCACAGCCTCGACGGACGTTTTCTTCCAGCCTTTGTAGTGAACGAAGTAATGGACGCCGCCGTTAACGCTGTTCTCCGTTGCGCTCTTGAGGATCTTTGCAGCATATATGATAGAGCCGTGGTAGCACAGGACGCTCTCGCCGGTATTGAATGTCGGTGGTGGTCCCATATGCCGTGATGGTGCGGGTGCAAAGCGTGACGATTTGGACCCACCCACAATAAATACAAATATATACGTGGTGACGGGTCACGTGCCGATGGGCAAAATTGCCGGATAAGTATATTGACTGGAACAGTTTAAGTATATCTGACCGCGAATATGAACGCGCTAGGCCTGAATCTATCCCACGGATCTTGTCGTCTTCCCGATTCACTCCGGGAATTTTGTTGTTTCGGAGTTACTGGAAATGTTCCTGATATCTTGAATTCCAGCAACAGAATAAGCACAGCCAAAGCACAGCTTAAACTAGACATTTCAGGGTTAGTATCTACCTCGCTGAAACAATGAGTATCCGATTTCGTAATTCTGTGGCTGATATGCAACGTATCCGACGGCGTATCAGTCGCCGGTCCGGAGCGGCCCGCCCCGGGACGGGTGATCCGGCAGTATCAGCAGCAGTATCAGTCGCTTGGATTTGCTAAGTATCAGGTGGGCACCTGATACTTCCAGTTTCAGTGGGTCCAAAACTACACCTGATTTCTCCAATATTGGTAGCTCTTACAGTGGCGCTCGAAAGTTCTGCATGCGGGCCAGATTGATCAATACCAAGGTTTCAAGAAATTGAAATGCCTAACTTTTGGTGTATGAATCGTAGCTCAGATTATGTAGAGTGTGTATAAAAAATTTTGGAACCAGCCGAGCTGTACTCGTCCGGGAAACAACCGATGAGGTCATAACATGACAAGTCACAGTTGTCACAATATCACGTTCTTTCCAAACAACCACCACACAACGGTCGCGCTGCCATTCCCTGCATACCAACAACTTCTAAACTGTTATAAACCTTCTTCGAACCCTCTTCCATGGTCATCTGCACTCCAACGAAGCGTGCCCGCATCATGCGGATGCATCGAAGGGAACATATGGATTTCCAAGAAATTGCCGACGAGCTCGGGATCAGCCGGTCCACTGTGTCCCGAAACTATCATCGGGTTGCAGAGATGGGGAATCCCTACCGTTATGAACCGAAATCTGGTCGACCCCGAGTCTTATCCGAACGGGACAGGTGCCGCGCCGTCAGAATGATCGAAGCTGGTGAGGCCCGTGATGGTGCCGATGTGCATCACGAGCTTTTCCCACATGTAGGCCAATCCACCGTTCGCAGAGCCCTTGCTCAGGAAGGGCTGAATGGACGCATACGTCGTGCGAAGCCATTCCTCAGCAAAATCCACGTTAATAACGAAGAGCGTGGGCAGAGAACATGCTGGAATTGACAGCAGATGATTGGCGCGATGTCATCTTCTCTGACGAATCAAAGTTCATGATTTTCGGATCCGATGGGAAGCAGTATTGCCGTAGGAGACCCCACGAGGAGTTGGAACCACGGAACATCAAAAAAACGGTGAAGCACGGTGGAGGAAATGTGATGGTGTGGGGGTGCTTGACTGAGCATGGACCCGGGCGGCTTCATCGTGTCGAAGGACACATGAATGCTGCCCAGTATTGCTCCATCCTCGAGGAATCCTTCTTGGGTACCCTCGCCGACTACTGGCTCCAGCCCGATGCGGTTGTTTTTCAGCAGGACGGTGATCCCAAGCACACATCTGCCCGTGCAAGCAACTGGTTTCACGATCACAACATCAAAATTTTGCGCTGGGCCCCATCTTCACCCGACATGAACATCATCGAGCATGCATGGGAGCAATTGGATCGCCAACTGCGAGCTCGTGAGGTGTTACCACGGAATGCTGATGAATTATGGGAGATTTTGCAGGAAGAGTGGAAGAATTTGGACATGGGCTATATTAACAGCTTGTACGACTCAATGCCGGGTCGAGTTCACGCCCTGCATGCTGCGAAGGGCAATTATACCAAGTACTAATATTTAATCCGGCCCGCGTGCAGAACTTTCGAGCGCCACTGTATATTGTGGCTGGAACATGAGATATCAGGAACATCTTTGGACCTACCAATACAATCGATTTGGCGGAGTGATTCTCGACCAGGACACTGTCAACACACGGTCGGAAAAGTGGATTAAGGCCCTCCGCACCCCCACCCCCCTTTAGCCGAGCACAGCCACTTCTAAATCGGGGAATTTCGACAGGTTTCCCACGTAAATCATGGTAGACAAATAGTTTTGGACCTCAATCTCGCACTAATTTTGAATAACTTTTGGATGTTTGGGATCAATTTCGTGCTGCAATCTATTCTCCACCATTGCATGGACAGAAGTACCCTCAAAAAAACCCGTTTTTTTCGACCCTTCTAAACGCATTTTCACGGCCTTCTGAACAAATTCTGAAAAGTGAAATAAGGGTACCCGTGCACTGTTCTCTGAGAGGTGCGGAAATCTAAAAACATTTTTTCTCGGTAGAATAGGTTGAAATCATGTATAAGATGCACGTAGGACCTATTCAAGCTCTGATACATATGTACGTCGGAGACCAGAATGTCGCGGGTTTGGCTTGTTTGAGCGGGGCAATCATCACGTGAAATTACTTTAAACGGCTGTATGTTCCCACGAGGGGTCCCAAGGGCCGGAAAAAAAAAAAAAAAAAAAAAAAAAAAAAAAGGAAGATGTGCTGAGATTTTCGCATTTCTGTACCCCCTTGCCACACTGGCCAGAGCTATCCGTTGCCAGTACGCGCACTTCAGAAAATGGTGCTGGGACCATGCTAGAAATGAAAGTGTTTGAAAAATGTCAATGATTACAGCGAGCGCAATAGGGTCAGGCATTTCAAAATGTCAAGGATTGCAGTGGTACTCGGCAATGCACTGCAGATTTCAAACTCCGACGATGGCACACAGAGTGGTCACTCAACAGAACTCTTGCTACAGGCACTTTGAAGATGGCTTTGTATGGAGAAATATGCTGGCATGGTCCCTAGATATAGTGTTGTTTTGGCAGATCTGCAATTACTGTCTTGTCCCGCCTGAAATGAATATTTTCAGACTTAGAATGCCCAATAGCACTTGATGCAGAGCTTCTATTTCCAATCCACCAAAACAGGATTTTTTGCAATCATTTATCACACATTTCATACTGCCAACATTTTCCGATAGGCGGCACGACGATGGAGTTCTGTTTTGCAGTGCGATGAAAGCAAAAGACCGTAAATAGGGGCAGAACACAGCTAATTTCCAAATGCGGTAATACCATCTTTTCCATCACCGAATTTTGGCAGCGTTGCCGAGCACCAATTGCAGTGAGGGCAATAGGGTCACGTGCTTCGAACGTCAAGGATCACATGTTTGAAAATGTCCAGGATTGCAGTGAGCGCAATAGAGAATGTCAAGGATTGCAGTGAGGGCAATAGGGCCACGCGTTGTCCGAGCACAGCAGGGGAAAATAAGTACTTTTCTGTGACCTTCCTCTTCTTCTCACTCCCAGACTCTGGCTCTGGGTGCGTTGCTTTCTTGGCTTCGTCGTCTTCTCTGGTTGGAATGAGGAAACTTCAAATACATCCAGAAATCATGTGGGTATTACCTCAGTCGTTTATTGGCACTTTTCCGAGAGTGTTTGGGTGCTTAGGGCTGGGATGGAGGCGGAAGCGTAGGCGTAGGGAGGGGCACACGCCGTTCGGATCTCGGAGGAGACCGCGGAGTTGTTTTCCACTGTTTTTGACTAGAACACGCGCCACGGGCTCAATTTTTATCGGACTACCTTAAGAGTAGGTGCGTTGGAATCGCGTTGGAAATCTGCAGAGGATCGAATACCGGTTTTTTTAATGTAATCACATGGTGTAAAATCTTCCAAAATATCATGGTCTCCAGTAGGACAGCTGTAGCACAATAAATACTTTTCCGATTGACCTAGTTTTTGGATATGTCATGCATCTGAACTGGTTCCAGGGGATCATGAGGTCTATAAATATAGGTATAGCCAAAGTCCCATACAGAGCTCTACTTATCATAGGACATGAATATTGCCCTACCTAAAATGGGCATCAAATCATGTTCATCAGCATGTTGCCTATGAACATGTGTCATCATTTAGTAACATCCTAGATACATAACATACCCAAAACTAGGTCAATCGGACAAGTATTCATTGTGCTACAGCTGTCCTACTGGAGACCACAGGTTCGAATCCTACTGCCCCCACCCACGGAACAATATATCAGTAATAGTGTACGTATCGGGAATAAAGGCAACGAGGAACAAGGAACAAAGAGAAAGAGCCAAGGCACGAAGGAACCAGCACATAGGACCCAACTACATACTGAATTTATTATGCCTTCGACTTCATTACCTCTACATTCTTTGAATTACTTCGATGTTTAGCCATGAGAACAAAGGTAACTTATCATTCGACAAGGGTGGCTTGTTATTTTATTATTACACGGAGTGTTAGCGGTATATCTAATCTTACCTATCTTACTTACATTCATCCCGTCATGCCAACATACTTTACAGTTTACGACATTCGGTTAGCCTCAGTTACTTTTTCTGCTCTGTAACTGAAGCGTGCGTACTTACATTCATATTTTAATTTACCGTACTAATTATTCCGTAGAACTACGCTAACAGGTAGACTACAAATACGAGTTACTTTTTCTGCTCCGTAACTGAGGCTACTACACTAACAGCTTCTTAGGGTCTGGAAAGGTGGACCCACGGAAATTCAATTATTCCAAGTCGTACGATTTGGATTTTCCCGTGCTTTGCCCCCAGGTCTGGACACTGTTGCAGACACCCATAACAAAGGTTCTGCTACGACGTTCTAGCGGGGACTGGACTGCTCGAAGGTTCCCTGGAGCGCCACGTTGAGTGTTGCTCAAAAGCGCTTCATGATTCCCTCAAACTCAAGGTTACAAGTCGAGGTGAGGCCCTTCTTCCGCCGGGCAGAATGAGATGGACAAGCTTACAGGAGCTGATGGTACTCCACCTTCACCACTCATTCTGGAGGAAGAGATTGGGGCCGGTATTCCGGTTAATAGTGTTCAACTGCTTTGAGACCATCAGATACACTACTCTCCGAGTCCGCAGTCGTGGCAGAATCGGTGCGGGGAATGGCCACAAACCTGGTTGAGCAAGGTGCTTCAGACCACTCTTTCCCTTGTTCCGCAAGCTCATCCCTATGCTAGGCACTGCGCCCGGGTTGGGTGGGGCAATTGATCCAATTCTAAAGGATCCTGCTAGCGAGGTGACCAATGGTAATTACATAGTGTCGTCGTAAGTGCGTATTTCCGGCGGCGCCGCCACAAAGAGAGTCGGGTCTGTGAAAAGAAGAAAGATAAGATTTGGAAGAACGACAACATCAGCTGCCTACTGACTACAGATGGCTACATACGACTACATATTCAACTGACTGGCTACAAAGGCTACAGACGGCGACAGAGATCTTCCCCTGGCTACAGAGGATTCACTTTTTCCTGATGTGGTTTTGGGTTGATGATCTGGCATTACACTGTGCACAACCGGTGTTTCCTGCCTCCTTGTACTTCGAACAAGACTGCAGCCTCACTTTGAGTGGCTCAATACGACCACCTCTATGGCAAACCACCCGCGTTTCCGGTGGGCCTGAAACTTGACCGGCATGGTTGGAACAACCACCACTGTATCCTCCTTGATTGATGACTCCGCAGGTGCCTGCATTCCGGTTGGCGGTGTGTGATTACCGGAACCATCAAATTTCACTTGCATCGATAGATTGACTTTTTTGGAAGGATAATGCACATGTGGAGGACATAATGTGTGCTTAGGCATGTCTGAGCACTTTCTACTGAGTTCCCCACACCTTAAATTGGGTCGTCTCGCACTCTGTGCTTTGCAGGCGAAGCCATTCCGTCGACACCCCCATCCCACCCATCCTATCTGGTGGCAAAGGGAGCTGCTCATGGTATGTAAACCCCTTAGATATAGGGTTCAAGTGTGTATAATGGGGTATTTTTATCGTATGTACGACATGGCATGCACTGGGGCGTTTAGAGTCAGTTGAAATAGCCTGCATTTTGAAACGCTTGACCGATTTTAATGGACTAGTCCGTTTTTTTATTTTATTTTATTTTATTTCTGCTTTCGCGTTCTGATGGACAAATAACTACAGTATATTTCAGGCACCGTAAGGGTAGAGACTGAGGAGGGGGAAAGTAAGATGGCTGAATATAAGTGCAGCGAACATATCAGTAACCGTCAGTGGGGCACTGAAGATTTCCGAGTCGCATACAACGAGTTAGCGACCCTTATCAAACACTTGCCCACCGGTGTCCCCACTCATGATGGCCTCGGCCACTTTGCCCCCCATCCTTCGAACCAGTGTTGTCCACAAGCTCGGCGTCTCCACCAACTACGACCACCTTGCATTTTCGAACGAGAAACCCAATATCAGACTCTCAGTCCGAATCCTCCAGCATAAACTCGGCTCTTATGCTGATCTTTTGTCTCTTTTCCTCAAAAACACCACCGGGGCTGCCGACTTTCCCCAGACCTTGATCTATGTCAACTCTCGCAAGGAAGCCGAGGAAATCCAGGACTTTCTTCGGTTGCCACTGCCCAGAAGCCATCCCTGTTGTGGCCTTCGAGTTCTACCATCGGTACATTGCAAAGTCACGGAAAGTCCACATCCAAGAGAATATTCGAGATGGCTCTCTTCGGGCAGTTCCTACTACCGACGCTCTTGGGGTGGTAGGCGATCTCTGTATGCCAGTTATCGACAATCCATTGACATACCTATTACAGGGCATCGACTTTCCGCATATTAAGTGTGTTGTCCTTTGGCGCGAGCCCAGGTCCTTTCTCTCGCTCATCCAGAAGGCCGGGAGATGTGTCCGCATGATGAGTGACAAGGGCGAGGTAATTTTATTTGTCACCCGAGCCTCGTATGCCCAGCATCTCGCGAACCTCGAGCTGAGGGGGAGGGAAGCAATGCAGAGAGCGACCCGCAGCGCAGGTTGAAATGAAAGTCAAGGTGGTGCATGATGGGAATAAGAACACTGGAAGGGCCATGGGAAGGACTAAGCAATGAAATATTGTGTTTATTGCGGGGGTAGTGGACCACGGAGGGCAATGAATGACAGAAAGCAAACAGCTACCAAGGTGCGCGGGAGATTATGGTTGAAGAACCAAGCGTTGTGCAAGTTAAATAATCGCAGAGCCCGGTAGTTCCCGCGCCGTCGAAGCCAAGAATGCTAATTATAATTGAAGAATTCAGACATCCAGCAGTGCAGTACCCGAGTCAGAATTGATGTAGCATTGAGGACAAAGCATGCAATTGAGAGAGGTCCACGAAAAACTTGAAAATTCAACGTGATCGGCAGTTGCGTGAGGTGGGGTTCCAGAGCGAGAGGTTTGCTGTGCGGACAAACGGGTGGGGAAAGCTGAGGAAATTGGCGATTGCTTTATACACAGAATAAGTGTTATGTGACCCCACTGAACCAAATGCGGAATCCTTGGGCGGCAGGTTCTTGGATGCTGTTCAACTGCGGAAGAAGGACCATTGGAGCAGTGTACTCGCCAGTTTGCCTCCGGCTACCCATTCGGGTGCTACATGAATTCCCTCAGTTCGACAGATCTTCTTCACATGAGCACAGCAATTTGAATGGTGCCAGAAAAAACCTCACAGCAATAAGGCCGGGCCGAGAAATTCATGGGAAAGATTATTAATTAATTTTAACCGTTCTTTAAGATTTTGCTCGTTCGGCTGTGCTGTATCCCCATGTAACCTTTCTCCTTTTTTTTTTTCCCTCTGCTGTTGCTCTTCGATTAACTCCTTCCGTCCATTGACTCTCTCCGCTTTTCAACATTGCCTTTTCATTTGCCGTCAAACAGCTGATCCGCGCCCAGCTTTTTCTTGACAGTACGCAGCGGATCGCAGTCGCTGCTGCCCACGGCGCAGCATGGTTCTAATCATGCGGCCGAGAGGCCACGTATCCCCCGGCAGTTTCTTCACATATAAAAATGGCGTAAATGGTAAACTGCCGCCCACTTGGCTCGCCTTTGAATTATTCAATTTTTTTGGTCTGATTTCTGGACCCTTTCTACCGCTGCGGCTGGAATACGCCGCTACTTGGGTTCAACTCGAAACTGTTGCTTCAATGCTGGTCGTCTCCATGCTGGGTCGCAAGTAATCATCGTCAAAATACGGGATTCTTCCCTGCTCTGTTTCTCCGGCTCCGCACAAATTCTTTCATTGGGCTCATCGCAGGTAACAATTATCAAGTTTCCTCAAGTTGTTGACCACAAGATTCTGCCCTCTCCGCCCTTCTGAACTGCTCTGCATCCACTGGGCTCGCTTATGTTTCCTGTTTCCCGCCCCGGCACGTGGTTTCCCATCTTGCCTGCAGTCCTGGAAAGCCAATCCTTGCCCAAATCCTCTCGACTCAACCCCCCAAACACTCGGTACCTGTATTTTTTGTATTCCAATTGAATAAAGGTTCCTCTTCCTACTTCCTGTCTTAAAATCAATGGCCACACGAACTCGAATTAGTACCATTGTTATATACGGTAAGAAAAAATTGTGGCTTTGTTCCTCTCACGCTTCTGAATACCGGAGCGATGCGGAGGTCCGTCTTGTCCCACAGAAAGGCTGTATAAGTTTGAGCCGAAAAGCAGAGAGAGCAAAAACGGGGTTGGCTTGAAGGAGCTAAGCCCAAATAGACGGCAGAGAATCTTAAGAGAACGGATAATCACATTTTAGGTCTATCTCTACGGCTTTTCAAATGCCGCTGAACGCGCGTACGTTCGGCCAACGGAAATTAAACGCACCGTGTGATCCATCTGAGGGCTGTGTGCCCAAATGAATTTTGGTGGGAAAGACGGGCATGAAAAGCTGTAAAATTTCGAGTAGAAGAGCAGAGCGAACAAAATGGGGTGGGGATGGAGCCAAACAGGTCCCAACGAATTGGGCAGTAAATCTTAAGAGAACGGATAATCGGTCTCCTGACCATCAGCCTCGGAACGGCGGGGTTGCCGGCCGACCCACCGTGCCCTAGGTCTGGGCTTGATCGGCCCGAACCCCGTTGATTGACCGAAGAAGATTCCAAAACGTTGTTACAACGTGATGTGTTTATTTTAGGTCCTCATAAGCTGTGAAAGCTGTCGCCGCCAGCGCCTAACATCTCTTCCGCTTCCCTCACATCCTATGGACGACGAAACATGCACATCTCCGGAAGATTCTACCGCTAGATCGAGCCTAGCCGGCGTCGGGCGTCTCAAGTAAGCATGGGCTGAATCGGAACGAATAATGGCTAACGTCTATGCAGCGACGCCGGCAGGCAACCCCCCTCCTCGTTGTTCCCCCGCGCCAGGGTCATCGTCATCTCTGGTGGCATATTCGATGGTTCTACCACCTTGAAGCCTTCTGTACCTCCTGGTAGGTTTTGAAAGATTTCTTGACATGATGTACTGAATAAGGGATAGACTTCCGAATCGTTCCGCTAGGGGACATAGATCTTCAACATGAGATCCAATGGAACAGTGGGACGGGCGTTGTAGATCGACGAAATAAAAGTGCGAGTGCCCGGCGGGTCTATTCTGCTCGGGTTCAGGGCCAGAGACCGAGTATGACAGTGGCTCTGTATGCTGGGGACAACGCAGACGAGGTGTACGACCACCTTTTCTCCTGAAATGGTGTCTGAGTCACAGTGTAGGAATGGCGGCAGCATATTGCCAAATATGAGTTGCCACTACGGCAAGTGTATTCGACCCTCCCCCTTCTTTAGCTGGCTAACACAGGCACCCAACCACCCAAATATCATCCAAATTTGGGGAACAGGCTCAGCGAGTTCGGGTGGTATACACGCCGCAATCTTCCATGATGGTGCGTGCCATAATTTCGAATCGGTAATTCTGAGGTTGATACACAAATCAGATCTGATACCGTTTCCACATTGGCTGCATCTCTACCAGGACTCACATCTTACGACCGTGTATATTTATGCTTGCTGTGTATGTTACATCCATGAATCCTACTCCTTGAATATTTATTGATCTGTCCTGCAGGCCACTGACTATAAAGTATGAAGGCTCCGTCTCGATATCTGGATGTTGACACTATGGCAGGCGGCGCGCAATTATGTCAACGCGGTTTGTCAACACTCATTGGTAATTTTAGTTTTAGTCGTATTCGTGCCTGATTTCTTGATGCAATTGTCTCTAGAGTCATGCAGAATGTACCTTTTGGATACGTCGCTCGACGGGTAGACTCTGCGTGGACCTCGTACCCGGCGGCATCAGAGACTATTGGTTCTCCGATACAAATATCAATTGGATCTCGCCTCCAGTAGAATTCGGAACATCGATCAGCTCATCTCTAGTGGAGAATCTCGTCCACTCCTTGACCTTTGACCAGTATCACGAAATTTGCCATCTGGATTTATCACAACGTCGATCCATCTCCATTTCGTCGCTAGGAACCGTCAATGCTGGGGTAGTGATTACCTGTTCTTCTGGCAATCAAATCGAAGACTCAGTTGAGATTACCTCTTTGCCAAGCTCAGAATTTCATGTTTCTCAAGATGGTTGGGAAATTTCTGGAGAATTGGTAGGAGATGTCATGGAGGACGGCTGGACTCGGTATGACTGTTGTTTGTCGTCTTGGCACTGTGCTAACCAACCACTTGTTTATGTCGAAGTTGTGCCTCTGGTGATGTAATTGGCACCAAGATTCATATTTGGATGTGTGCCCGGTACACTCGGTCCTGGTTAAGTCAGGCCAATCAAATCTTCAGCCGCCTCAAGATATCTTCCAATTTCGAAGACTACGGTATGACTATTATTCCCACGGACCTTTTCGTTAACCTGTCGAAATAGTCGTGCTGGATCAGATTCATCTCGAGCTCACAGTTTCTGCCACTCCAACAGACCCACCCAGTGGCTTCATATTTCTCTGTCCGGTGAAAGATCTTCAAACAGGGCATTCAACATTCAAATGGCCAGACTGTCCGGCATACTGGTCCCTCGATCCATCCGGTGCCGAACGCCTTAGCATGGAGGATGTGAACAACCTTGGTTTTCCCTCTGTACAGCCATCCATGGAGATTTTGGGAAAGTTCTGGGATGTCGGTGTTTACACTGGACTCCATCAGTTCCATCTGGGTAAAGGGTTCGATCCGGACAGTCAGGATGTCGCCCAGCATCTGAAGGAACCACTGTAATCAATTAAACTTCAACCACATAGGTTTTAAAGAGTGGGTAACGAACTTTGCAATGTGGACACGACAGAGGATGATCTCAGACCTAGAGGTGGGAGTTTCTGAACCAGTTCGGCGTGCTTTCTTTCTTTCTCCCTTTCGTAGGATGGCGGGGGCGGACTCAAAGGCGCCGCTGAGCCAGACCCAGAGCTTGTGCGCGATTTTTCTTTCATTCTGGCGTGCTTTCTTATTCTCTCTTTCGCAGGATGGCGGGGACGGACTCAAAGGCGCCGCTGAGTCAGACCTAGAGCTTGTGCATGATTTTTCTTTTATTCTGGCGTGACGGTGGTTTGGACCGTACTCACTCGCGTGTTTGTGGCAGCCAACAAGTAAGGTGTTGAGAGTGGGGAAGAGGGCTGCCGGCAGCTCCGGCGATGCAGACAGAGAACGGAGACGACCAGCTTGCTGGATAGGAGAGGGGAGGCGGAGTCGCGAAGGTCCAGCTTGCTGCAATGTCGGCTGTGGGTGGGCGAGGGACAACTGTCCTGGAATGTCAACCCGTGACCCGCTTTGTCCATGTAAAAAGAGTCAGAAGTCGGAAAGTTTGTCTCCGATGGCCTGTAATAATAGTCTTTCACAAGTCGGGCGACGTTGGCCGAGGGGAATTTTACCGTCGTCAAGGCAGTGAATTCCGTGGTGGCCTGTTGCAATGGTTTATATTCGCATCTTGAAGCACATGCCTCGAAATGCCATTTGATTGCTTTAAGAAGGTCTGCCAGTGACAGCAGCGACCAGCATGCATCAGCACTCGCGCTGTCACTCTTTCGGTCCCCTTTTCTATGTTTTTGAGTGCATTTCAGGCCAGCCACTTTGAGCCACTTGGAGCCACCCCCGCGAGCAAGGGTTTTGATCAACGCGTTTTCAAGATGTAGAGAATTGAATGTTGGAAGGAGCGATAAAGGGCCTCCAGACCCGTCTCCAACCCAAAGCTCTCGGGCAGCCAATGGAAGAACCCCATAGCCGCTGAGAGAGAATATTAACCATTCAAGCGAGAAAGAGGTGGAAAAATGTACCGTTGTACTTTGATTTATTTGCATATTTTGCCCCCATTTTCTTCGATTTTATTTTCGCAATGACCAATGTTGAGTGACTAATTTTTGCTTGTACATGTAGCAAAGAGAGCCAAGTCCAATTTCTCCTGGTAGCCAAACCTAAAGGTTCAGCAATGAAGTTGGTTCAAACAATTTGCGTCTCAATGCAAATCACGGTTTAAATACTGTTCTGTTTAATCACAACAGGTGGGTGGGACATGGGCTCCCCTTTGACGGGCGGTGGCGGCCTGAAAATCCAATGTTCATTGTGTTCAAAACAGTCTTCGAAGTGGGATCAAACTGGGTTTAAACGATGTTTGAAACCGTGTTTAAACACTGGTCTCATCTTTCAGAAGTTCCTGGGCTCTTTTATCTGTATCCCAACTACCTTCACAAGACACTATAGCTATTCTGGTGTGCTATTCATGCATGAGATATTCAAACAACTACCGAGTCTGAGGGAGGTAGATAAAATGGTCTTTTTTTGGTCATCGGTCTGAAAATAGACCTCGAACCAAAGTTGTAGAGCATGATGAGAGCTATCGGACTTGTCTAAGGTCACTTTTCAAGAGACAGCCTCGTTGGGCTGCAAATTCCAAAATACTTTCCCAGAGCCGACGGTTTTCAAACTTTCAACCCCAGCATTTTGCTCGCAATGCTCCAGGGCAGTGTCAGAAAAACCAATTATCATCATTGGCAACCAGATATATTCGGCAAAGGTCACCGTACACCATAGTTTAGATTTTCCCTGTGCGGTGAATTTCACGTTATAACACAGTGAAAACTAATTTCACCCCAAAACGTCGAGAAACGAGATTTTCACTTCATACCATGAAAAATTTGGATTCACTCCAAAACCCCGTGAATCGTGAATTTCACTTTCTTGTACCGTGACTTTTTAATTTTGGGTACACACCATGATCAAGGAGTATAGTGATCGTGATCCATGCTGGGAGCTATCTGACAAATTGAAAAAGGAAGTCTGAAAGCTGCCCCACCACTCTCTATGGATTTATGAATTTTTTGGGGGTGTCACAGTCCGCTTGGCATATTTAAGAAAACCTAAGTTCGAATCCACCGGTCACACCTCGCACGAGTCTTCCGGCACCTCCCGCCCCATGAAGTGGTCATTTCGGACTTCCACCGATTCCCCCACAACACCGCACCGCATCCGCACTTTCGCAATTGCTGACGTATCGATTTTCACAGCGTCGGAATCGAGTCCCCCCACAAGTGCGTCTCAAGGCGCCGTACCGATTTCCTAGCATCCAACCCGCACGCCAGCCTCAGTCGATTCATTACCCTGGCTTTGACGTGTTGGTGGATGCTGCCAGGACTGTCCGTCGAACCTCGTAAGCTCAATGTAAAGCCTATTACTTAGCATTCAACGAGTATTACTATATTCCTGAAAGGATGAATAAGTTATGGGGAAGTCGTATGCAGTCGTATGCGAGGATGAAAGCACGGGACACGAGGAACCAACCTCCGGGTTGGTTACGAGTGTCCATCCCGTCAGAATTTGCGGCGTACAAATTTCAATGAACACGATGCTGTAATATTCCGTTCAGGCATGGGGAAGCACTTCCTGGAACCTGTAAGTCGCCTCAGGTCTTGAGCCCTTCAAGTCTATTCATGGTTGCACATTTAGTATAGTGCTGTGGAATGGCAGAACCTGATGGAAGAATGGGTTTATGTGGTGAGTTGTCGGAGGCATTTCTCCGTTTTGGCCGGCTGACCCCGAAGCAAGATTTTGGCACTTCTACAGACACTTACGTCTGAGCATGATAAGTTTACCTATCTGGGACATCAAAGGGACTATTTCGAGCGCATGGCTTTCGTCGAGTATTCAATTCCCACGGAAGGTGAGGCAGTAACCGCAAATCACGCAAAAAGCTTTAAATCAATCTGACATTTTAGCTGGCGTGAAATTTTACCCTGGGGGTGTGACATCTATCTCTCAAATTTATTTTCTGGCGTTAAGCGAGATTCATGCCTTATTCAACGCCATTTTGAAGCATGTTGTTGAGCCCGAATCGGTTGAGGCAGATCATTCAATAGGATGTGGCAGGAAATTCGGCTGCCGTATGTCTCTTTATTCGATCGGATCTTTCAGATTGCA
The DNA here is from genome assembly GCA_029378375.1 of Mycena olivaceomarginata. Lineage (NCBI taxonomy): Eukaryota > Fungi > Basidiomycota > Agaricomycetes > Agaricales > Mycenaceae > Mycena > Mycena olivaceomarginata. The sequence continues at coordinate 14,507 of JARKIC010002434.1, forward strand.
ATCAGCGTATGGTTATTCCTTCTATCTCGTCCGTATTCTTTTCTCCTCCCTTCTTGTATACTCACGGATAGGTAATTATTGATTTAGGGGTACCATCCTAAAATCAACGCCGCTCGTGAGGCCCTGGGCAAGGCAGTCTGCGAGTTGGGCAACGGGACGGAGAGACCTCCGGCGTTGATACCGACATTTTGGGTTACCTCAACCTTCCAGACGAAATCGCACGCGTCCAGGTATCGAACGAGAAGCTGAACGTATCGTTATCAGTTTGTATACTGCAGCAGGAGCCAGAATCATTTGCCGAACTTATTACTCTCTTCCCGGAGGATTTTCAGAAACCCGAAGACTTCGCGCAGACATTAATCTATGTCAACGGACGTCAGGATGAGAGAAGATCCAGGATTTCCTACGAGACAATACACCCGAGGGAATAGACACCAAGATTTTTGAGTTTTATCACAAGGACATTGACGACGAAAGGAAAACCTTTATTTAAGAGGGGCTGAATAATGGCACAATACGAGGGGTGCCTGCTACCGATGCTTTGGGTCTTGTAACTTGAAGGAATTGTGCTCGCGATAACAAGACTCACTCATATACAGGGGATGGACTTTCGCGTAATCGTGCGGGTCTTATTATGGATGCGACCACGTACCTTTTTGTCCCTCATCCAAAAGATCAGCCGTTGTGTGCGCGATCATAGCTGCAGAGGCGAAGCGGTGTTATACATGATGAAGGTCATGTATACGCGCTGCTGTATTGAGCATGACATAATGCGTGGCGAGGACGAAGATAATTCTTCGGATTCCGAGTCAGAAGAGGAAGAAGAGAGGAAGGACGCCAGACGGATCGCGACGCAGCAGCAGCAGTCCAGGATGAATCCGATGACGAGGACGTTGCACCTGCGCCAAAGCGCCGCAAACTCCGCCATAACCGAATGTCTCCTCCGGAGAGACGCGACCGCAGATATATGCTGGAGTATATTGGGACCGAGGGATGTAGACGTATTCCGCGGAATAAATTCTTTGGGAACAAAGATAAGAGTGAGGTGTTTCTGTTCGCAAAAAAAGCTATCACTTACGCAGCTCTTCCTTTTGCAGAAACCCTTGCATTCCCTGTTCCGGAAGGGCCATGTTGTGATAACTGTGCACCGGCGGAATTCCAGGTTGAAAATATCCCGTTGGTTGGAGGGTATAGTCTGAAAGCGGGGCGTAAAGAACGTGGAAAAAAGCTGAAGGAAGTTCGGGAGAAGATCGTGGCAGACCATTACCCGAAACAGCACTTCATCTCCGGACATGTCATCCTTGCCGATGACATTAGACACACTGGCCAAGCGCGCGCGGCACGGCACCTCTCACCCTTCTACAACAGGCGCGCTGCAGCCAGGCAACTAAATTCGGGGATACTGTATCGTGGTGAACGCAATCCAAGAAGTTGTATTTCTTTTCCAGACCATGCGGAAGCAGCGCGAGAACTCGATGCTGCCGAGCGCACTCAAAGGACCCTGCTGGTAATTTTCAAGATCCACTTCCATTTCTTGAACGCTGTCATTGTCTCCTGTGTTCAAGTTCCAATCCGGTCGGTTGAGAAGTTTAAGGTAAACCAAGCCTTCGTTGATCCTTAACTATTGTTTTGCCCGAGCAGCTGGCACACACGAACTTGAAAGTGATTCACTGGAGACGCAGCGATTGAAATTTTCCAGCAACCTCTCCTTGAGGGATTTCGGCACTAATTTTGGCCACTATGTTCGGGAGATCAAAACCTGGAATTCACATGCAGAAGGAAAGCGAAAGTTCCAAAGAAATGTATCCCACAAATTTGAAGCCCAACCCGTATGGAAATTCATGAATATACCGAGGTGGTGGACGTGTCCGCCACTATCCCTGGCGAGGCGGAGTGCGGTAAGTAAGGCACCGTAACACTGATCCCGATGGGAAGGAATGTGTCAATAGGGATGTGTCGATACAAAACAGCAGCTCCAAGTTCAGTACTGAAGAAAGTGGGTTTTGGAAACAGAGACCACCATACACATGATGGCCGAACACGTCCGCCGTTAGATTCCACGGGTCGCAATTCGATCAGGGTGGATCTGGACGGAAATATAATATCATAGGAAAGGTAATCATTTAGACTGAATTACCAGTGTACTGAAATTACAGCAATAAGCAGGCATACCACCCACATGCAGACACGTCCACGCATTGTTCCAAGAATCGATTTTCGAGCTGAATTGAGCCTAGCAGGTATGGAGAGGTTCGATTGAATCAGAGACACAAGATAATACGACATACACAAGAAACAAGCAGTAGGTGGACCAATTGAGGGCGGAGCAGGGGCTGGCGGACACATCCGCCAAATTGTGTACATGCCGAATTTCGAGTCAAGTCGAAGCTAGCAGGAGTGCAAAAACCATACTGAACGCAGATGCGAGGGGAAGCCGGAGATGCAAGCAAGGAGCAATAGGCGGACCAATTGAGGGCAGGGTGGGTGAGGTGTGGCATGTAAGTAAATGGCAGACGTCTGCCGCTATATTCGAGATCTGAAATAGGGTCAACTTGGCCCCAGATGGGGGACGGCTTAAGTATGAGAGTATCAGAATGAAGCCATAGATGGGAGGGGGAAACTTAGACCCGAGCAAGGAGCAGTAGGTGAACCAAATGAGGGCAGGGCGGACAATAGGCAGACACATCCTCCGCGATCTGGAACACATCAAATTCCGGGTCAAATTAGTTACAGGGGGACTGATAATATTGGGGAGGATCTGGAGACAAGAGGGGCAGCGCGGGCGCGGGGTAGGGCGGATACAGCGAATTGATGGCGAGGCGGGCAGTGATCCGCCAGCTACATGTTTCCCAAAGGACAAAAATGGCCATGTATACATTGTCTGGGTGAATTTACCCACCGAAATTACTAGGAATGTTTCTCTATGTTTCATGCTCTGTCTTACGTTTTTTATGCTGTTTTTTTAAGTCCGTAAAGAGCCGATCGGATGTAATCGGATTTTTGTTATGTGTTGCAAGTGAGGAGGTTATTGACCAAGATTAGGAAGCAATTAAAGCCGGAAGGGAAGAACTGGACATTCAACGGGGTTTTACTGGGGGGAAAAAAAGAAAGGACGGAGAAGGTCTAGAAAAACATAGCGTTTTCTTTCTGCCCACAAAAGGAGGCTGAGACGGGGATCAAACCCCCCACCTCGCATGCACTTTCAAAACACTTGACAGACGATGGCGCGGGTATGCCGGAGTACAGTGGTGCTAAATAGGCGCCAATCACTCACGACGAGCGCTCACGTGATCAAATCCGTGACATCGACAAGGCTCTGGCCACAAGACATTAGGACACAAATTAAAGAAAGTAAATAGTGTATTTACACTGGTTGACTTTCCATAAGCCTAGAAAATTCCTGGGGCATATTTTCGGTCATTTGGCCAAGATGCCGGGACAGCTGTCAGGACCCCATCAGGCTCAGATCTCAGTTAGAATATCTTCGACCCTCGTTCAAACCTAAATCAATTGTTATTCTGGAGGAGGGTCGCTAACCCCCTCTTCAGATTATTTGCCTCTTGAATAAATGCATTCATGCTCTTCTCGTCCGTTCGCGCTGCCTCTTTGGGCTACCTGTCACTACTGATGTCAAACCTGACACCTAGGAGGTCGCGGCATCAAAGCCCATTGTCATGGTGAATACTCTGTCACTGCGACTCCCGTAGAGTATCTGCCAGGAAGAGTATTTTGAGGTAACTGAGGGCAGCACAAATACAAGCGACTACTTAGGTTGCCGTCGTTCCGTTCAATCTGTGTGTCTCGATTGCTCCCAGCATCATGATTCCCATCGCGGTTCTTGGCGCAAGTTGTTTGTCCATTTCGTCATCCTGGATGTTGTCGAGGTGTGGGTGGATGAGAAACGCGTCAATATCCATTGTCGAATGCGGGACGCGTCGTTGACGCAAGAGACGCGTTGTTGGGAGGTGTTTACTATATATTCAATAAACAAAGACAATTATTCTTGCGCTGGCTTGTGGGAGGCAGGAAGGAATAGAATTATTGAATATATCGACATGCCGGCAGCTCTGGCACCGCTCAGATATCCCGTCGGAATTTTATAGGCTTATGGAAAGTCAACCACTTTGTACAGTGCCGGACAATCAAAGTCGACACTTTGATGGTTCATTTATGGGGCTCTCGGAACGTAACCAATAAGCTTCTAAATGATGAAAATGGTGTATTTACTTCCAAATGGTTCGTATGACACGCGCCAATTCCACGGAAATTCAATTTTGAGTTTTGAGGCCCGAAAATTTGGCCAAACACCTAAAAACACTCCAAAAATCACGAAAGAAAATCGCAATCGACTCCTTTTCACGAGCGCTTTCTGAACCCGTTGAAATTAAGAAAATTCAACGAGCCGTTCTCCCGGAAAATCACTTTTCTTTTGTATTGTTGCACAGATCACTAAACTATACTCTAATGTTTCACAGCTCGGGGCAAATACAAAAAAGGACCAAGTTCAAGAAGTTCCTGTTGGAGTTGTCCCAAAAGGAGTTGGTCTCTCGTCACGTTGTAGAACCAGGTAGAACCCAGAGTTGGTTCGAGTTTTGTGCGTCCTTCCTCAATCTTCCACGCGTACCAACCCGGTGTTGACGCGGGGAGATCTGTATGTTGTTACCGCGCCCCTTGAAGCCGCTCATTACCGATCATCGGAGTTTGACATCACAACGCGCAGAGAAAGAGAAATGTTTTGGACACAAACAAAAAAACTTACTCAGGGGTGTGACGCGTGACCCAAAATTCAGTTCGCACTTCGACATCGGCCGAATTTTGGCGTAATCACCGGAAAATATCCGACACGCACACCCAGGCCCCAAGTTCTAGGACAAGATGGACGAGCGCCTCGCCAAGATTCGCAAGGAAGCCAATGGCGACGCCAAGAAGATCACTAAGTAAGTTTCGCCACATCTGTTACATCCGATACCAAACTTAATATGATTCCTGTTTAGAGCCTTTCGCCACATCCTAACCGTTGACCAAAAGACTCACGGCACCAACGACTACGAACTAGACGAGAAGGCTGTCGACGACTTCCAACAGATGGTCGACGATGTTATCGATGTCGGGGCTATCAACGCAGCGACCATTGCTCACGGCGACGCCTAGTAGAGATTTTTAAATACTGAATATGCTGTAGTTTCCTCCTGAATGAACCTAGATTTTCATTGATACATATGCGATGTGCGGGATACATGAATACCCATATTGGATCCCAGCGGATTACCATTCTTAATCTACAGCTGGCAGCCAGCCGGACCTGGCCACAGTCTGCAGCCATATGCGACCGAACCTAGCATCGACCTGGACAGCACCTGGTGGCTATTCTCTGATGACATGCGGTACACACCTCGCGGGGGGCACGTGTGTGACGAATGCCGGTGTATCCTTCTTTACAGCAGTTTGCAGAAAGGATGGCATTGTGCCGACACCAATCACCGCATCAGGCCATCGATGTTGGCCTGTTTGGCAAAAGCCTCGACCTCATCAGGCAATATTTTCCCATGTCAGAGGTGAACGTCTTCGAACTCAGGCGTTGCGAGTGGAAAAAGGGCATGGAGTTTTGGAAAGCTTTCATAGTGCTCTGTGGTCGTTTCAATTCTCACTCGAATATTAATGCGATGAAATACAACTGACATGGCTGCAAAACAGGTGAACTGTGTGACATCTTGGTCATAGGATTAAATTAAAAGGCTCGGTCCACTCCGGCGACTAAACGTAGGGGAAATTACTATATATGGTATGTTTTCCCACGGTCACGTAGTTAGTTACATAGTCCAAAAATAAGGTGTAAAATAAATAAATCGGCCTAAGGTCTTTTTTTCGGATGCCGGTGCCCCCTTGCCCTGCCCAGGCTCAGACAGTGTGTGGGGTGCATAATACTATGTACATCCAATGTGGTGCAGTGTTTGGATCAGAGGTGGCCACCTTATTAGGGCGTGAGAGTATTACGTAGGCGGCAAAAATTTTGGTCGCAAAATCCCAAACCATGCCCGTTCGGTGAAATAATCATTTCTGACTTCAATAAAAGTAGGTCAGAAAAATCACTTACTACTCCCTCAAAAATACAGATTTTGGACCCTTCAGTATCATCCAAATAGATGTTTTCCAGGTCCTACTTTGTGTCCTAATGTTTTGTGGCCGGAGCTTTGGCAGTGTGACAGATAGGGCATGTGAGCGCTGGGAGAGAGTGACTGACACCTATCTTAGCGCCCGTATCTCGTGCAATTCTGCATTCAAATGGCGGGCATTTTGACAAGTATGACCTGACACAATGGAGATGCGTTCAATTTCAAAGGGCTGCCACTTTGAAAAGCATGACCTGACACAATAGACGTGCGTTCAAATGGCCAGCATTTTGAAAAGCATGACCTGACACAATAGACGTGCGTTCAAATGGCCAGCATTTTGAAAAGCATGACCTGACACAATCGAGCTGCATTCAAATGGCGGGCATTTTGAAAAGCATGACCTGATGCAATAGAGATGCTTTCAATTTCAAATGGCTGCCATTTTGAAAAGCATGACCTGACACAATAGAGATGCATTCAATTTGAATTGAATTCAAATGGCTGGCATTTTGAAAAGCATGACCTGGTGCAATGGAGGTGCATTCAAATGGCTGGAATTTTGAAAAGCATGACTTGACACAATAGAGGTGCATTCAAAGGGCTGGTATTTTGAAAGGCATGACCTGGTGCACTAGAGATGCATTCCAATGGTTGGCATTTGAAAAGCATGAAACAGTGCTGCATTCACCCAGATCCAACTCGGGCTCTCGAAAACATTCCTTCCCTGAAGGATGCCAGGTGCTCTAGAAGTCGAAGACAGGGTTCTTGGAATAGGATGTCCCGGAATTATAAATCTAACGCGTTTCGGTAACTCAATTCTGTCTCTGTACATTCCCCGCCGATCCGCTTGAACATGCTGCGCTCGATGGCCTTCCATGTTATCTGCAAACCATATGAGAAGTATCGCATGTAACTATTAGATGGTGGTAGGCAATGGCCGATGTCAAATAATTATTCCCACGCAAAATCACATAAAAACACCTTTCAAACTGACCCAGATCTGGCGGAAACGTTTTCGAGGGTCAAAGTACCTCCCAGCCCGATGTTATTGTTGCCCTGAACCGCCGGCTCCATACAGACCTGCCGCAGGTCACTGCAACTGCAATGCTGGTCCCACCATCCGAGGTTTGGCGGGGTGACGATGCACTTTAATATCTCTCCCTCTCTCTGGCCACAGCCCGCTGCACGCACTGCCTCAGTCAATCGTTACCATGCTGACTGTCCTTTTGGGTTTCAGCCCGAGAGCGCTTGCTGCGAGGGAGGCATTGCCTCTCCTCCACTCAAAATATATTCCCCCTTTCCAACATGCTCCCGAGGCATTCCCGTTCGGAAAAAAGGTATAAACAGAGGTCCTCAGCTTACAGAGGCATGTATGTTCTGCCGATATCCCCCAACAAAGTTACCGCTAACCAAATTGGAAGCAGATACATAGTACCACAACAGGAAACCGAAATCGCAAAACATCCAACGCAGAAAATTTGAATCCGTCCTCACCAGTCTTTCAAAATCCAGCTTGGAATGATTGCACAGTGGCCAAAATACTGTTTTGATGCAAAATCTCGGCATATTGTTTGGTGACAGACTGCATTTGCTTGGTGACAGCCTGTATTTGTTTTGATTGACATGCAGAGCCCTGAGCTCCTTTTCAAAATGACCAGGGCCGTCAAAATAAATATGAAAAGACAGTCTGAACCGGAATTTCGCTGGCTATCCTCCCAGCAAGACCCCATCAAAATCCAGCTTGAAATGATTGCACAATGGCCAAAATACTGTTTTGATGCAAAATCTCGGCATATTGTTTAGTGACAGACTGCATTTGTTTGGTGACAGCCTGTATTTGTTTTGATTGACATGCAGAGCCTTGAGCTCCTTTTCAAAATGACCAGGGCTGTCAAAATAAATGATTGCACAGTGGCCAAAATACTGTTTTGATGCAAAATCTCGGCAAATTGTTTGGTGATGGCCTGCATTTGTTTGGATTGTCATAGAGAGCCCTGCGCTCCTTTTCAAAATGACCAGGGCCGTCAAAATAAATATGAAAAGACAGTCTGAACCGGAATTTCGCTGGCTATCCTCCCAGCAAGACCCCATCAAAATCCAGCTTGAAATGATTGCACAATGGCCAAAATACTGTTTTGATGCAAAATCTCGGCATATTGTTTAGTGACAGACTGCATTTGTTTGGTGACAGCCTGTATTTGTTTTGATTGACATGCAGAGCCTTGAGCTCCTTTTCAAAATGACCAGGGCCGTCAAAATAAATCCGAAGAGACAGTCCGAACCGGAATTTTGCTGGCTATCCCCCCAGCAAAACCCCGTCAAAATCTGGCTTGAAATGATTACACAGTGGCCAAAATACTGTTTTGATGCAAAATCTCAGCAAATTGTTTGGTGATAGCCTGCATTTGTTTGGATTGGCATGGAGAGCCCTGCGCTCCTTTTCAAAAGGACCAGGGCCGTCAAAATAAATCTGAAGAGACAGTCTGAACCAGAATTTCGCTGGCTATCCCCCAAATCAGGTTCCAAGGATGGATTCTCACCTATCTATCAGCCACGTTAAGAAGGCCGTCCACGAGGAGCCAGGCTCCTCAAACAGGAGAAGATCAACTTGAGTTGTCGGAATCTGGGGGTTCTGATGGGCGCCGTACGTTCTGCGCAGTCACTTCAGTCATGATGAAATTTGGTTAATATGATTGGTTAGTGCCGCGGGCATCCAAGACGAAGGCTCAAAAACAAGCTGGTACGCCAGCTGAGTCAACCAATTGTCCCGAATACATTATATTCTACTCTCGATGTTTTATTGTGGGAATGTTCAACGATGCAAGTAATGTTTAAAAATATTTTTCACAAACGGCGGTGTATTCTGCCCCTGTTCAATCTTGCTCTTCTCCCGGCCCTGAGCACGGCTTTTATCGGCCATCCTATGTGCACAACTCGCGATCTCCGCCAGGAACTCTGGTTGCAGGTCTCCTCCTCATAAATAATGTCCATCGGAATGTGAGCCCTTGGTGGGGGTCGAATTCGAAGAAGGTCAATGGACAGATACTCTTGGGGAATGCCGCTGATTTCTCCTTCCGTCGGCAAAGATGGCAACGGCTTCTCCGGCAAAAATGTGGATATTGATCTGCGTTGTCGATTCATCTTCGATTTGCTGTGACCCATGCACTATCTGAAATGCCAATTTAAAATTTGTCTCTGTGAAGGACTAGCACTTTTACCAAAATCATGCCGCAACCACTTTCAAAGCGGTCCGTCGGAACAGTAATTATTTACGTGTGGGTGGAGCAGATAGTACTGTATATATACCTGTCGCTCCAGCGACGGTCCCCGATCAAACCTTTCCACAGGCACACATCTGCTAGAGGTTTCAGACGTGTCCCACAAGAAAATAGAGCAGCTGTGTGGTAGCGGAATAGAATGTTTCTGGCATATGCTATTCTCCATTGCACCGGATGTTGGGTCCCAGTTGAGAAATGCAACCACCCCTCGCCGAGCCCCGTCCAAAGATGACAAAAATCCGGCATCTCAATTTTTGCACAATGTGGAACCGCCCTTTCCATACCCCATTGGTGAATCGGTTCAATTCGACACTCCAACCGACCAAGAGATTCAGCGGCAATGTTCAGCAACTTTGAATTACCAGCGGATGCTATCGTTATTCCCGACCTCTACGCTGTGTATTATGACTCGGGCAGCACAAGCTGCGGTGGACCACCTATCAACTCCGCTTTCATATTCTAGGCCTACTTCCACTGCCCACACTTATTCACTCACCGAAGACCAGCGGCTGCAAATGCTGTATCAAGAGATAAATGCGATCCGCAGTCGTGCTCAGGCCAGGGCTGCTCTAGCAAGCAGAGAACAAGACGATCCAGAGCACACTATTCTCCCGAAGGCTACTGCCCTTCCCGCACCCACGCCCTGGTCTACAGCTATGGCACGCTGTCAACAATGCTCCTTGGCATGGTGCGGCTATTTTGAAGCGTACAAAGGAGGGAGTTCCGAAGCTCACCCCACCCTCTTCTCGGCGACCGCCTGGAGATCCAGTTTCCTTCAACCACATGTTGGCTCTTCGTTCCGCCATCGACTTGTCCAACACACGTGGGGCTGCTATTTGGGGAGAATACCTATGAATTTGGTCTTGATTGGTAGGAAGTTTAGTTCTAAAGAGTTCGTACAATAACCACTGCAACAGTGTGGCACGACTTCATTTTTTTTGCCTCTAATTTTGAGTAGAATACACGGTCGTAGCAATTACAGTCAACATTTCACTGAAAAGAAATGTAAAAAAAAATGCTTTCTGAAACACAAAAGATTTCTTTCATGCGGAGTGTGCACACTGAGTCCAATAACTATCAGGAACTCCGAGACGTCTCGCAGAAATTCCTTGGATGGAGCCGAACGTCAGTTGCTGCGTCAATGACGCGTCACAGCACGTCACAGCCGCGTCAATGCGCGTTTATGCCGCGCCAACTTGAATGCGCGTCAATGCGCGCCTGCCGCGTCATTTTTACCGGACCCCGCTACAACAATCTTCAGCGCCACCAGTTCGGTTGCAGGTTGGTCGGTTTATGCAGTCATTCACTCGACTCGGATAAGTGTGTAGTTTTGGAAAGCACACAGCTGGGGAAGTCAACATATGTTGACTCGAGGATGTGAAGAGGACGGGTTTAAGAAGGTGTTCCTTCCCGACTTCTCAAGAGTTCCGTGGCGCAGTGGGTATGACTCCTTTCCTGCTCGTCTCCTTCCACTACATGTTCCACCAGTCCATGACTTCAAGCTCTCTTCTATTTGTCCCTTCGTGTGTCCACGGTTCAACGCTGTTCGTCCCGGTTTAATCACTTCTCAAAATTGGTTAAACACAACCCTTTCAAAACACGGTTTAAGTAACGATCACCGGTTCAATGTTTAAACCATCGGCCATATCTTACTGTCTGCGCCACCACCTGGAAAATGTAAGGGAGTGTTCAACAGCACAGTGTTTAAACATGGTTTTACGTTGAGACGCTGATTGCTTGATCAAACTTTTTAGAGACTCATCGCGAAGAGCTCCATACAGCTGTCCCTATCGCGGGTGGCGGTAACGAATGTTCCGCGAAGGGGCCGCTGGTGTCTGGGTACCGAAAGGTCCTCATTTCGTTTCCGTACTTGAAGACTGAGAGCGATTTCTCCCCCTCGGCATGCCAGATATCTCCGCAATGCCGTTTTGAAACCCTGTGCCTCACTATCGAATGGTTTAATTCAGCCGAGAGTAGGGGGGATAAGGGAGCACTTGGCATTTTGAATCACATGCCCCGCAATGCCATTTTGAACCCTGTGCCTCACTATTGAATGGTTTACTTCAGCCGAGAGTAGGGGGGATAAGGGAGCACTTGACATATTTAAGGTTTGAATGATTCCCCTGAGATGTTCGCATTTTGAACCACATGCCCTGGAATGGCATTTTGAATCACATGCTCCGTAATGCCATTTCGAACACTGTTGAATGGTTTAACTCGCATTTTGAATCACATGCCCCAGAATGGCATTTGAGTCACATGCTCCGTAATGCCATTTCGAACACTGTTGAAGGGTTTAACTCGCATTTTGAATCACATGCCCCAGAATGGGATTTTTGAATCACATGCTCCACAATGCCGTTTCTCTCTCTTTATAAAATAACGGGTGTCTGTCTGAAGCCTTTAACGCCCTACATATGGCCTTTCTGAACCGAATCTATGGATTGTCTCACAACAAGCGCTCAGCGCCAATTTCTTTCACGGCGCTTGGGCCTCAATCGGCGCTAATCTGTCTCTTGCGCAGGGAAAGCGCAGTTTACACGGTCACCGGACGATCCTTTGACGCTGAGAGGCTGCTAAAATCAGGGAGGGGATGCGAGGCCGCGAAGCGGCCGAGCAGCCGCTTGTTGAACTAAACTTTAGGGAAAGAAATGAGAAATTTGGCCGGGACATTCCCTAGGGTTTGACTCGACAGTGGTCCACCATTTAGTTTACACCGAACGACCCAGAATTGAGCCCGCTACAACGGACCGAAGAAATGCCTGCCAAAACAGTGGCACAAGGATTACATAATCCATAAAATGCAAAGAAAGATTCACTGACGATGATATCCGGATTTGAATGGATTCAATGTGGAGCGCCATCCGTATTCGGGGTGTGTATTACCTGATCCAGCCAGGATCCTGACGCTCTGGTATGTCATAAGTCTGGCGTAGAGTATTGATGGGTGTGAACGCACTCGAGTGAGTGCTTATTATTCTCAAATTTTATCGCAATCGTTTATTTGATATTGAAATTGAGAAGTTACCGCATTCATACGAGACCCCGCTCACGAAGATTCTCGAGTTACTCTCCAGGAACTCTCAGCCGCCTCCTTTTTGAAGTTGAACATAATATGTAATACAGTATCTTTTCACAGGTAATATGCTTCAGCGTCGGGGACCACGCTGGAGTCGAAACAGTTGAAATGCAAGCCACGTGGCGAAGGACCTGGACTGGTGGCGACGGGAGCTGTCGGCACCGAGGGTAGTCCTTCACATTCGCGAACCGCCACCGATGCAAGACGACGAGATATTCGTAGACGCATCCACAAGCTGGGGCATCGGCTTGACGTATCGCGGAAAATGGCTAGCGTGGAAATACAAGGAGGGATGGTTTTCGGAAGGGAGATGCATCGGTTGGGGAGAGATGGTGGCCATCGAACTCGCGCTTCGGACGCTCGTGGCGTCGAAGGTGTCGAACGCGCACCTCCACCTCAGATCGGACAACCAAGGAGTGATCGGGGCGCTGGCGGCGGGGAAGTCGTATAACGCACAGGAAAACGCCATCCTCCAACAAATCCTACGCCTCTACCACGACCACGAGATCTGGTTCACGATCACATACATCCCATCCAAGGAGAACCCAGCAGATCCGATGTCCGCGCGGAGAGTTCCCGCCTAGACGGCAAATAATTGGGAGTCCCCCAAAAATTCCGTTTCACTTGCAGCCGTTCATAAACCATAGTATACAGCCAAAGGACTTGATGTACTAGAACGTTAGTAGCACCAGAGCCGCAATCGAAATATTTCTTGATCAAATGGGTGATCACATGTCAGAAATAAACTCAGTACCGGACGGCCACAATGCCAGTCAACGCAACGACAAAGGCGGCCGCAAGGCGGGTCCTACACCGCAAAGCCCTACAGACTAGGCCAACTCAACCAGACCGAGGCATGCACACGAGCAGGAGAGGAACACACGGGGTCCCGCTGAACGCGGAAGCGAAGGCAAAGATCCAGCACCGCGCTAGAACATGCCTGGGCCGACTCAACAATCGAGAAATACAGCCAAGGGCTAGAGGCGTACCACCGGTTTGCGATAAACAACAAATACCGGCCTCATACAGACTACCAGCGGGCGAAGAACTGCTGTGCGCGTTCCCAGCGGCACGCGTGGGCGAGATTGCAGGCGGCACGGCAAGAAGCGCGGTAGCGGCGGTCAAGGCATGGCATATTATTCATGACGCGCCATGGAGGGGGAGGCCTTCGGTTGCGCTACACGCTGAAGGGAGTCGAGAAGTTGGCGCCGTCTAGCTTGACGCGCGACGAAAGACCACCAGTGACCAAGGATATGATAAATCAATTGGAGAAGGAACTCGACCTAACTACACCGGAGGACGCGGCGGTCTTCGCAGCAGCCTGCTGCGCATTCTGGGGACAGATTCGACTAGGTGAGATCCTCTCGGACACACAAGGTGCCTACTTCGAAGGGCGTATCCCCCTCGGCGCGGACTTCGGCCTTCCAGCAACGCCGGCAGGCACACGTGTCCTGAGGCTGCCATGGACGAAAACGAAAGGGGCCAAGGGCGACAATTCTATACTGTGCCGCCAGAACTCGGTTACCGATCCAGTTAACGCAACAACAAACCATATCGCCGTTAATAACATCCCGTCCGACCACCCCTCTTCTCGTACCGCAACGACAAGGGTCGTCTGGTTTGCTTATCACGCCGCAAGTTTTTGCAGCGGTGCAACGACGTATGGAAGAAACATGGGGTCCCGTCGATAACGGGCCACAGCTTTCGTATACACCGCCAAAGTGCCGACACGTAGCCGGCAGCTGCCAAAAATGTGCGCACGGCATGTCGTAAAAGAGCGGATCCCAGGTGCCGCTCAGGTGTCGCCAGGAAATCATGTCAATGGGTGCAGCATGGGCCAGGTGCAGCTGGTGACCAGCCAACAGTCAAGATGGTGGCTGGCTGTGATCTCAGATATAGCTCAGCGGTAGTTCAGATAGACACACGGATAGGTTTAAATCAAGAAATGTAGTTGTATTGCGATTACATGAATCTAAACAGTTTACACGACAACAGCACCTTGCGCGGAACTCGAGGTCGCGGCATCGACAACGCGAATATCAATGAGATCGTCGATCTTCTGTTGGAACTCGTCGACGACCGTCTCGTCGAGTTCGTAGCCGCCTTTAACCCCATGCTTAGCCTGGTCCGCCTCCAACGCTTGGCGGAATCCCCTATGATCGATGTCAATATACATGTTCATGGATATTCAGAGCGCCGTACCTTGTATTTTCTTGGCGTCGTTTCCACCCATTCTGCGGATCCGCGCGAGACGTTTGTTCCATCTCGTCCCAGAACTTGCCACTAGGATGTTCGAGATAAACAGCACGCTGGAGGAAACTAAGATCAAGACGGCAACATCGATGAAGACATACCATGACGGCGATACGAGCACAAAGGACAACATTGACGGAACACTGGGTTCCCTTGACGATGGCTTGTGCGAGCTGGTAGATATTTTTGTGCTGAGCGAGCGGCGCACGAAGCTCGTCTGATTTGTTGACTTTGAGGCTCCAGGCAATCTTGGAAAGTTGTGTAAGAATTAAATGGAGACCGACTAGGTGACTGACTTACCTCCTTCTTGACTTTCGAACGCGTCTGCGTGAGGGCATCTTGGACGATGGCGAGAACCTTGGCCCAGTCGGCTGGAACGATGTTCCACCCCGGGTGGGAGATCGAACCGGTGCCTCTTGATGATGTCCTGTCGCGTTTAAGTGGGTCGACCATGGGATGCGAAATATAGAAGACATACAGTCAGGATCTGCGTGATGCCGTCGCCCTTGTAGACATTGATTTTGCTGGACAACGGGACGGCGGGCGCGTACTTGCGGATATTTGTCTAGATGATTTGTCAGACACGAGACTGAACAGCAGACAATAAATTACCTCGCAATCCTCAGAGACTTCAAAAGCGGGTTTCGACGTCACAATCTTCTCAACTTGGTTTCCGAGGGACCAAAGGTCGGCGAACCATCTTGGCCTCGCGGAGGGAGGGGGGTTCCTTGCACAGAATCATGAGCCAAAGCCACGAAACAAAAAAAAAAGCAAAGGAAGGCACTACTCACATTCAAAAAGACCTCTAATGCGGTCACTTGATCACCGCGCAGCCGTTTTCTCTCCGCATACTGCCTAGCTGCGGAAAACAATGTTTTGGTTGGTACGGATACCAGAAGCGGTGCCGGAGGCGGTGTGCTCGCTGCCCAAGTCCTCGTTGCCGGTCATGGCGCTGTGAGTACGCTTTGGGGGAGAGCTTTGGGCCATGGCCTCCCTCATTGCGCGCATGTTGTCAGTCGTCGGGGGTGCTATCGCGAGAGGACATGGCGAGAGGTAAAGTAGAGTTGCGTCCAGTGAAGTGCGAGTTGAGGTTGGGGCCAGTTCAGACGAGAGTCGAGTTATAAAATCTTCTCAGCTTCATTTTTTGGAAATTCGGGTGCGATAGTTTCCAGGTGCGCGAAGGCAGAGCCATCAAAGAAACTGGACAGCGACAGCTGTTCGAGCTTTTTGTGCTGCAACCGATGGGTCCCCAGAAAAATTGCGGGACGATGCTGCAGAAAGGTAACGGACAAGGTCAACGTTGGTGGTCGGGTGCACTCGAAATTGGAGATCGAGTCAAAGAGCAGTAGATTTGACATATTGTTGCTTGAACGGCCACCGATTCAGTCCCAAGGTACGCCTCGTTCTTGACCGATTGACGCCGAAAGGATGTCGATGAGTCTGCTTGGGAAGTTCGGATGTATTTATTAACAGTTGTCGAAAAAAAGATGGCCGCGGATTCGTGTTCGAGCTCGCAGATTGCTACCGCCCAGGGGCACCCCACTTTACGCTCATTCTCCTCAATGCCACCTAAAGGAAGTGGGAAAATCCAGGAGAAAGGTAGACCCATTTATCAGATATGGTGAACTTGCAATGAATTGGGGGTGTTTTCAAGACTTCAGATTCAATGAGATCACACCAAAGTCCAATGTAAAATCTGTGTTTGGCCGAGGAAACGTGGATTGCAGCCAGGAGTGCGGCTGCCTACTTGCTTTCTGCGACACATTTGCAGGTGGTCCGACTTGCAACGGAGAGGAGTGCGGAGATGACAGGAAGAAATGGGGAATTCTTGAGAGGGAGAGGGAGGCAGATTCGGCGACAGATGAGCTCTGTGACATCCAGTTTGCGGCACACCATTTCCCCGGCCAGGTTACTGCTGAAGTCGTGGGGATGAGTGCCGCAGAAGCGGAGATGTGGGAGGACTATTGGGTGAATGGTGCTGAGTTCAGTGCTAGCGACCCCCCAGAAGATCCAGAGGCACAACATCAGGAGTTGCAGCAGGCAGGCAGAGATATTCGGCTTGTGGAATCCTGTTGCAATGGCGAGAAGATTGGGGTTCTGGGATGACACAGTACAGGAGACATCGAAGACGACCCAGAGGACGATTTTCTGGCGAGATCTTGGGCAATATCGGTGAGTTTGTCGTCTGTTGTGAGTTGGTCGAAGTTGGTTCGAGTTCGGTCACATGATTGTGATTGCCAAATTGGCATTGTCATCTTGTCGCGTCGTCTCGCGTTTGCCATGCGCACGGCCACTTGAGTGCTGCTCTTTTGCAATTATTCTGAATATTTTTCCTCTCCATATTGAAACCAACCTCCTTGTCTCAGGACTCCAGGAACCTGAACCCAGTGAAATTCAAAACGGCGCGAGAATGTGAATCCAATCCATGGTTTCCATATCCGTCTAGAATGGCAAGGGTAAAATCCGACATATCCCAATAGAAATCTGACCTTTTTCACAGATGTTCCTGCTTGACACCCTCGACAACCTCCCAGACTCCGCGTGTCGAGTTCACTGATG
Organism: Mycena olivaceomarginata; assembly: GCA_029378375.1. Taxonomy (NCBI): domain Eukaryota; kingdom Fungi; phylum Basidiomycota; class Agaricomycetes; order Agaricales; family Mycenaceae; genus Mycena; species Mycena olivaceomarginata. The sequence continues at coordinate 31,789 of JARKIC010002434.1, forward strand.
CGAGTCTTTCTGTGGGTTCTGAAGGAGGTTCATTGCAAAGATGTGCCTTCATTCGACCATCTCCGACAGGGTTCAGAAAGGACTACGTGTTGAGTGCGGAATCCCAGTATTCCTTGCAAATCAGTGCAGGGTAATGTGTTTTTCATGAACGACCCAAGGGCAATCATTGCCAAGGTTCTAAATTGCACTTGAAACCGGCACTTGGGCTGATCAATTTCCCCAGGACTGGGCAAACCCCTCCACTCGTAAATTCATCCATGTATATCCCAAAATTCTGAGGATGGGGTCATCCGCGAGGTTTGGCACGCACAAAAGTGGCGGAAAGATATGGATCTCGACATTTTGAGCCCAATGTATGACTCTGGCGCCTCACACTACGATGTCAACAAAGTTTCCCGCCTCTGCGATGGAAATTTTGTCATTCCTATCCGCTGGATCAAGTTTTGCGGCGAGATTTATGCCGATTCATTTTCCCTCGCGTACAATGACAAGGTTTGTGGATTATTTTGATGATATGAAAAGCCTGATTACAGCATACTAGGGCGAGGCCACAATCACCGATACAGAGACGATATTAATCCAGGCGAAAGATTTGACTGAAATCTACTATGATCTTGAACATTCAGGTAGTATTCTGAAGTGGGCAGGTCCGTCATCATTGTTGAAATGTACGGTGCAGGTGTTGCGACATGCTCTATTCCTTCCAGCATCAGCCATCGAGGCCGGCCACCCTGCTCATATGCCCAATCCAAAATGTGTTGTTGCTGCTGGCCGTCCGAATGTACAGCAGCTTTATCAACTATTTCAGCGACTGATGTTTCTGGGAATCGCTCGATGTCTTGGAACAAGCACTGGAACGGGTATATGACACATCAGAATCTGCCACAGGAGATCCTCCAACAGGAGTTTCATGTCCATTCCCTCTCAACATCTCCCAATGCGAGCGTCGCCGAGCAGTTTGTGGAATTCAAGGCTGCGGTGGAGTAATTGTTTTATTTTTTATCGCAAATATAAAACTAAAAATGAATACAGAGAAACACATACCGATCCTGTTGAAGTTCAAGATGAGTTGGGAGGCAGCACATGCTTTTCCATCTATGTCAACACTGGTCTCTCTGATAATCCGATGCAGAGTGAGATCTGCAGTCACATTGATGGGAAAGGCAACTGTTTTTGTCGAAAATGTAAAGTTGGTGGAACACAAAAGGATAAGGCTGCAAATGATGGATACCATGTGCTCTTCGAGGTATGTATTCCTCCTGAGTTCAAAATTCACCACTGAATTCAGCTTATAAGGCAGGTGTCCCTCACTCAAAAGCGCAGATTCTCGAAGAACTGCAGAAACAGGTCAAACTTGCGTGTGCTGGTGTCAGCAAACCTATGAAAGCGTCCCAGACGGACACTGGAGTCAAGGACACATATACACAGTTTGGATTGACGGGCTCATCACTCAATTCCAGCAGATGAAGAAGGACAAACCAGATTGTTCTACCGAGGAGATTCCAAGAAGAGCTTATTCAGTGGACGGTCGACAACCGAGATAAACTTTACAGTCCATTCTTGACCATGAAAGGTGTGCTGTCATTGAAATCTAGATTGTCTATTCACTTCTAGTAGGTTTCAATCCCGCAGTCGACACTCCTATCGAGATTCCGCACACAATATTGCTTGGAATCATCAAGTACATTTGGCACGTTACACACAGTCTGTGGTCTCAGAAGCGAAGCAGACATATGCCACTCGCCTTCAATCTACAAACACAGAATGGTCTCTCCATTCATGTGATTCGATCTGCCTATATTATGCAATATGCCGGGTCCCTGATTAGGCGCCAATTCAAAACAATTGCACAGACCAACATCTTCCACCTCTGAGGGCTTGTTAGTTGACGACCAGTTTTATGGCAGTGGAAGGCTGCCGGTGAGCTTGCCGCGCTCATGTGGGTGACTAAAATACGTGATCTTGCTGAATATTGTGTACATATTATCTCAAAATTCCATCGCACTAGCTGATCTGCCTACAGGAAGATCTTAAAGTTGCTGTCACAAATGTCCTTGACGTATTTGCAACCATTGATCCTTCGAAAATCATCACAAAGATCAAGTATCATCTGTTGGTCCATGCCGACACTGATGTCGTCTGGTTTGGGCCCGCTGATCGGGCTTGCTACGGAGGGTTTTGAATCCTACAACGGGGTATTCCGATTTGCTCTATCCTATCTAATCACCTTGCACCGAGCTGAGACATTGCTATACAGTTGGCCGACCAGGAGGGTTTTAAAGCACCGTCTCACTGGCAGATTTTGGCCTTCGGGTACTGACCAAAAGGACGCGAGCAGGTAGGGTCCGGGATTTTTTGTCAGAACATCCAATTCTATGGAAACTCATTGGGTGGACGGAGAAAAAAGTCGGTGAACCACGGTACAACTCACCATACATCCAAATTTTCTGCAACTAATACCTGTGAAGGGGATATCAAACTTGTCAGCTTGGAGCGCAGCCAGAAGAACAGAGTCAGCCATTTGCTTGAGTCTACAAATGCCGCACATGTGTGAATTATGGGCTGTATCCCCTGAGGTCTGCATGGAGAAAATGTAAATTTGTTGTCAGCGAGTCACTAGATGAGTGTTTCATCGACTCGTGGGTTTTTTTCCAAGTCCCCGATGGCTGAGGTGAGTTGCTTGACCCGTCAAATTGTTTTGTTTTTCAAGTTTATAAAGGACTTGACAATACCTGGCTGAATTTCGGACATTCTCGTTGATGGTGCTGGAGTCGTATTGGTCGTCTTGGAGCCCTTCCAAGTACTTGCTTCTCGGGATGAGATGTATGGTATGTCGATTCTGGTGCGTCGTGATTTGGAGGTAACATTCTTGATTGTTCCTGCCAAGGTCTTCCAAAATTCTGTCTTGAAAAAAGATGTGCTAATTCACTGTGCAGAATATCAAGTTCAAATTCAACGTACAGCATGACTGCCATTCAGGCCAACTGCGAAGCGAGTGGGGTGCGGTTATGTATGCAAGAACACGTTGAATCTGACCAGATTGAGAAATACATCATCCACAAACCTCTGGATCATTTCATCATCAACACCCACACTTTTCATAATGCTCACCTGCTACGTGCGACTCTCCCTCGGCACCTGGTCGCCCCTGTTCCTCTTTTGCCGACTGTGAGTCCAAAGCATCATCAGCTCACGGAAGAACTTTGGACACCCAAACCAAACAAAAAGCCGCTGCTGCTGCTAAGAAACGAGCCCGTGCGGATGATGATGCCGATGCAGAAGAGGAGGAACCACGGCCATGAAAGAAGCGAAAAGGTGTGGCCAAGGGGAAGAAGAGTGGACCCAGAGCTGCACCAGCTGCATCGATGGTCGCCAACCAGTCCAGGCGACAGGTCAAACCAACTGCAAAGGTGAAGGCAGCGGCGACGGTGGAGAGCAACAGAAGAAGGAGGAAATTCTGTTTGCTAACTCGGAAGACGATTCAGAAGAGGATAGTATGTACAGGCCCGGGACTCAGATGATTGTTCAAATTAACACAGCGGTGCACCAGTTATATTTGAATTAAATACGAGTCGCTGTATGTACCCAGATTACACAGTCATGTAGTTACTCTGTGGCGGGACACCTGGTGAACACCTGTAAGGGCAGCCGACATGCACAGCTGGCACCCAGACACCATCTACCTGGAGCCAGGTTTCGGTTTATCTGGTTACCGCCTGACCATGCCAGCTTCAGGCAACCTGAGGGCACTTTGGCAGTGTACCAAACCCTGCACTTTTGCTATTGGTTTTTTTTAATAGATGCAGCACTCATAGCTACCTTCTCACTCAGCCAGATCAAAGGTTCCCATATCTGATCTTCATTGGACACGAAAATTCCGAATTGATTGTAAATTTAAAACACACCACCAAGATGTTGATGAGGAAGCTCAACCAAATCCTGCGCATCTGCTATTGGTTTTTTTTTGTAGATGCAGCACTCATAGTCACCTTCTCACTCAGCCAGATCAAAGGTCCCCATATCTGATCCTCATCACACACAAAAATTACGATTTTATTCTAAATTTAAAACACACTACCAAGATGGCAATGAGGAAGCTATACCTGTGCTTTTGCTATTGGTTTTTTTTGTAGATGCAGCACTCATAGCTACCTTCTCACTCAGATCAAAGGTCTCCATATCTGATCTTCATTGCACATGAACATTCTGACTTTAAAAACATACGACCAAGATGTTGATGAGGAAGCTTAACCAAACCCTGCACTTTGCAATTGGGGTTTTTTTTTTTGTAGAAGCAGCACTCATAGTTACCTTCTCAATCATCCAGATCAAAGGTCCCCATATCTGATCTTCATCAGGAACGAAAATTCCGATTTCATTCTAAATGCAAAACACACTGCCAAGATGGCAATGAGGAAGCTCTACCAAACCCTGTGTTTTTGGTATCAGTCTTTTTTTGTAGAAGCAGTACTCATACCAAGCTTCTCACTCGGCAAGATCAGAAGTCCCCATATCCAATTTTCAGCACACACAAACATTCTGACTTTAAAAACTGCTAAGATGTTGATGAGGAAGCTCAACCAAACCCTGTGCTTTTGCAATTGGTTTTTTTTGTAGAAGCAGCACTCATAGCTACCTTCTCACTTAGCCAGATCAAAAGTCCCCATATTTGATCTTCATTGCACACAAAAATTCCGATATGATCCTAAATTTAAAACATACTACCAAGATGGTAATGAGGAAGCTCTACCAAACCCTGCGCGCTTTTGCTATCGGCTTTTTTGTAGAAGCAGTACTCATGCCGAGCTTCTCACTCAGCAAGATCACAAGTCCCCATATCTAATTTTCAGCGCACACAAACATTCCGACTTTGAAACATACTGCCAAGATGTTGATGAAATTATGACCACATGTGAAGGTAGAGTAGGGGACCAGTGCTTGCTGCTGCTACCAATAGATCAGGAGAGCAAGCTCCCAATAAACAATTGCATATCAATGACATTCCAACTTCCACTTTTTCTAATAGATGCTCACGGAAGGTTGAGTTCCTGGAAATCAGCTTTGAAGTGTTGAGTTATGGTGCTGGCATTCCTGTCGTTCTTCAAATTTAAGCACTCACTGTGGCTCTAGGAGTGTTCACAACAGTGGCGGTAATTTTGATGTACTACATTGGGTGTGTCCTCTTTATTTCATCTGGCCACCAGGTTTTAATCGCGAGATGCAGATAGTGCCCCAAGTCCCCTGGCTGACAGAGCCTCATGGTCATCACAACAATTATGGTGCTTGGGGCCATCGTTCATCTTGGTCTTCACCTCACATTGATCATACTTGAATTGACTCCTGACATAGTCCTGCTGTTAAGTGTGGGGTCCTGATCAGGGTAAGTGCTTGTTACATAATATGCACAGCCACAACACCTTTGAACCTCCAACCACGGCACCACTGCAAGAATTTTATGCCTGTTTCAATCCCTAAAAGAGCATCCTTACCATTCCATGCCTTCTAAAATTTATTCAGCATTTTAGAGCACTGTTCAGGGTTCGGTATGTACTTCAGCAGAGTGCACAGTCACACGATATATTTGAGGATTTCTATCACCCCGTTCCACAGTGTATCAAAAATTTCAAGCAGATAGGGAGGTTTGGAGCACTTCCATGAGTGTATTGCCATAAAATCTAGTCTTAATATTGAGTCTGTAGGCACAAAACATCGAAAAGTGTACATGTGGCTGTGCAGATTCTGTAACAAGCGTTTACTCTGATCAGACCCTGCTGCTTGATAACAGACTTCAATATAACGAGGTACGAGTTCAGTGAATATTGAAGTGTCTGGCTGCGAGAGACTACTCCTGACATCATTCCAAGGTCAACCTTCTGGACCTTGAACATAGTGACTATTGGGTACCAGCAACACTCGAGCCATCAAAGTGCTGTTTTGGCCGTGTTTGTTCCCTAATTGCACTTGTTCGGAAACTCTGAGCAGTACTTGGGACGACACAGGCCATAGAAAAGCCTGAAAATATTTATGTAAACCTTTTACACCTTAATCTAACAGGCCTTGGAGACAGATTCAAAAAATATCTTCTCAAAGTATTGACCCTGTATTGCGATGCATTTCACCATTTCATCTCCTCCAATTGGCTCAGAAAAAATTAGACAGCATCTTTAACCACCTATCTCTTGGTTCAAGAGAAAAAAATAAGCAAAATGGATAGAAATTGCAGGAAATGGGACTCTCAATCACGACCTCATGAACCAATTATGTGTGTGACATCACTATGTGACTGAGCGATCATATTCCGCTTTTGCGCAATTATGGCCAAGAAACACCATAACACAGCTCAGAAAGCAGTCACACAGTCGCTCAAATCCCCCCAGACCACCAACACAAATCCCGACCGATGTGCAGATGAAACTGACAATGAATCTCCGTCAGCATCAGACTCCGAAACTGTCAAAGCTACCGGTGAAACGGTGCACTTGATATACAACTAGAAATAGCTTAGATTCGTGCTTGCACAAAACAACCACAAAACCACCACTACAACAATCTATTCCTCCAAAGATGTAAGTGCTTCTCTTTGTGAGTTCGGGTCCGGGCCGTAGTATGCGACCAACGGGTTTGGAACAAACACAATTCGACTGCTAGACTTCAACAAAGCCGTTCAACAACACGCTAGCACTACGCAGCTGCCAACAACAATACCGCTAGCACCTGGGATGGGCAGGGGTTTATGGGTTGGATACAAGGTGGCTGGATCACTAGATCAAAGGCACCAGGGCAGAGTATGTAGGTTTGTGAAAATCCTTGCAATGGGATACCCAAAGACTATTGAGGCTAACAACAAGGGGACTTCAATCCTCAAGCGACAAGGCAGTCCTTAAGCCGCTGACCTATTCCTTAACCAAGAACAGGAATGTTTCCACTTTGTATTGGCAATAGACACTATAAGCGTCCAGCTAGCGACCCAACATACTATGACAGCGCTTCCGTCAATATCGGGGTGAAGGCGAAGTAACTGACAAGTTACAGTCGGTCTAGAGGTGGGGGCACCTAGTCCGTCTTCTTCTTAGTGGGCTCGAGTCAACACACAATCACCTAGCAGGCGATCCTACACACTACGAATATATCAGGGTGAAGGCAAAGCTGCTAGCGCAAATGCTAGCTGGTTCTCGAAGACAACACCCTTGGTTTTATACGTGAAGACTCCGCGAGCCAACAACTTAGAACCTCAACTTAAGATCTCGATGTGTCCAGAGTCAACAGTATTGATTCCAATAAAGCTACTACTTGTGAAGTGTGTGTACAATCTCCACTAGCAACCTGAGACCACCTGCACCAACTTCGTACAAAGTTGGGGTGTAATAATCTGAGGTTCTAGCCTGCTCTGTGCTCCCTTTATACTACTGAGGTCCATGGTACATGTGATAAACAGAATGAATAATATAAATGAGTGAAAATGATGTGATAGATACGACAGCCAATGAAACGACTGCCGTTTGGTTTTATGATGGGTCTATGCCAAGCAGAACAGCCACACTGATCCGCTAGCATCTATTTATGGGTATCGTGAGTGATCCCTCAGCTTTGCCATCAGCTGCTGGAATCGCTATCCTGACGAAGCAGAGTTGAATCCGCCGCCTGGAGTCATCTAGCACGAGTCAGAGCACTGGCTAGCAGTCCGTTTTATCCGTTACTGCATATGTGGTGACCCACGTATCTGCACCAATAGCCTGATAGCTATTCTTCTACTGTCTACTTGTCTCTGTTTGTGACTCGTGACCGCGTCGCGACAGTCACGTGCTCGCATCTGTGTTTCGGGTCTCGGGTCGATCACTAGTAGGTTCTGCATACTAACGCCCTCGCTAGAAGGCTGCTAGCGCATAGTTTACTACCCTTCAGATCTCAGACTCGCCGCTCGCACCTCCAGCTAGCGCACTCACAATACCACTCTCCTGTGTCTCGCTCCCTAGGTGCTAGCACCTTGACTGTGTAGGCTTATGGTTATTTCCCCATGGTTTGTGCCTTCAGACTGTACTAGCGCGTCACACTAGTCGTGTCTGACGCTACAACCGGCAGCTTGGGCTCACTCCAGTTCTCCTTTATATCACCTAGCCAGAGTCCTGAGTGCTAGTAATAACACTTCAGAAGTGCCAGCACTTTCCCGTTGTATAAATACTGGTCCTAGGAAATCGCAAAATAGCACTAGATGCCGCAGGCTCTTGTTACGGCGTTTCACCAGATCATCAACTTCCCCGGATTGCCAGCACTGCCCCGCACTTCGCACGGCTAGCACCCGTTGAAACGGCGCACTTGATATTTGGGCTTGCACAAAACAACCACTACAACAATCTATTCCTCCAAAGATGTAAGTGCTTCTCTTGTGAGTTCGGGTCCGGGCCGTAGTATGCGACCAACGGGTTTGGAACAAACACAATTCAGCTGCTAGACTTCAACAAAGCCGTTTTAACAACACGCTAGCACTACGCAGCTGCCAACAACAATACCGCTAAGACCTGGGATGGTCTGGGGGTTTATGGGTTGGATACAAGGTGGCTGGATCGCTAGATTGAGGGCACCAGGGCAGAGTATATAGGTTTGTGAAAATCCTCGCAATGGGGTACCCAAAGACTATTGAGGCTAACAACAAGGGACTTCAATCCTCAAGCGACAAGGCAATCCTTAAGCTGCTGACCTATTCCTTAACCAAGAACAGTAATGTTTCCACTTTGTATTGGCAATAGACACTATAAGTGTCCAGCTAGTGACCCAACACACTATGACAGCACTTCCGTCAATATCTGGGTGAAGGCGAAGTAACTGACAAGTTACAATTGGTCTAGAGGTGGGGGCACCTAGTCCATCTTCTTCTTAGTGGGCTCGAGTCAACACACAACTACCTAGCAGGTGATCCAACACACTACGACAATATCGGGGTGAAGGCAAAGCTGCTAGCACAACTGCTAGCTGGTTCTCAAAGAGAACACCCTTGGTTTTATATGTGAAGACTCCTCGAGCCAACAACTAGAACCTTAACTTAAGATCTCAATGTGTCCAGAGTCCACAGTATTGATTCCAATAAAGCTACTACTTGTGAAGTGTGTTACAATCTCCACTAGCAACCTGAGACCACCTGCACCAACTTCGTACAAAGTCGGGGTGTAATAATCTGAGGTCCCAGCCTGCTCTGTGCTCCCTTTATACTACTGAGGTCCATGATACATGTGATAGACAGAATGAATAATATAAATGAGTGAAAATGATGTGATGGATACAACAGCCAATGAAACAACTGCCGTTTGGTTTCTGATGGGTCTATGCCAAGCAGAACAGCCACACTGATCCGCTAGCGTCCATTTATGGGTATCGTGAGTGATTCCTCAGCCTGCCGTCTGCTGCCGGAACCTCTATCCTGATAAAACAGTGTTGAATCCACCACCTGGAGTCATCTAGCACAGGTCAGAGCACCGGCTAGCAGTCCATTTATCTGTTACCTGCATTTGTGGTGACCCGCACATCCGCACCAATAGCCTGCTAGCTATTCCTCTACGGTCTACTTGTTTCTGTTTGTGACTTGTGATTGTGTCGTGACAGTCACGTGCTCGCATCTGTGTTTCATGTCTCCGGTCAATCACTAGTTGGGTACAGCATACTAACACCCTTGTTAGAAGGCTGCTAGCACATGGTTTATCACCCTTCAGATTCCAGACTCGCCGCTTGCAACCGCCTGCTAGTGCTCTCACAGTATCACTCTTTGGTGTCTTGCTTCCTAGGTGCTAGCACCTTGACTGTTTGTGGCCTGATCGGGTAGTCTGGGTTGCGAAGCCTGTCCCACCAAAAAGAAGTCATATGGCTTCTTTACCTTACTGGCGGCTATCCTTACTGAATGTCATGCTCGGGGTGTCATAGGGCTTTTTTCCCCGCTGTCACACTCGCTAGTACTTGCCTTTCCATCTCTTTCCCTTGCTATATTCCACACTCATTCTGTTATATTCTCTAAATTTAAATAATCTATGGCCAAAACAACAAAAGAACCCGGAACTCGCTGTACCTGGACCGACAGCTGCAATTCCAAGCTCACCAACGGCCTCCGCAAGGCAAAGGAGCTGGGATATCAATCGGACAGCATATGGAAGCCGCAGACGTGGGCATACATTGCCCCTCTTCTCAAAGACACCCCCAGGGCTCCCAAGACGCCGGTTAAGGTTCAAGACCATTACAGCACCGTACATACATCATTACGGGGTCAATGATAGCTTTCCCACCTCTTGACAGCTGAAGATGGCTTTCTTGGCCATTCAGACGCTCTGTGGGCTGTCCGAATTCAGCTGGGATGACGGCCTGAAGATGGTTAGCGCGACGGACGAGGTTTGGGAGCCATACCTTGATGTGTGTGATTTCTTTTTGTCTCCTTCTCGCTGATGGCCTGTGAAGAAGCACCCAAATGCAAAGCAATGGAGGAAGACACCGTTCCCCTTGTACGACGACATCCTGTTCCTCGTGGACGGCATTGTAGCAACCGGTGCTGGGGCCTTTCATGCTGGTGGCTCTTCTCAAATTGATCTGGCATTGCAGGACTTCGACCAGTTCCAGTCCCAGCCTGAGAACGAATCACAGAACAACTCACAGTTGCCCGTCACCCCCATGCATCGGCCAGACCACGGGAGAACCACTGCTGAATGCGAAAAGGTACGTCTCGACTCTGTTTATGATGTACTATCTATTCTCATCGGATTTAAAGACACCTGTCAACAATGATTTGAGAGCATCGTCTCCAGTGCAACCACCTACCAACAAGCATGCTCTTTGTCCTCCCCAAACGAGAAGGGCCATTCCACTCGCAAGTGCAAGCACAATGCTGACTCAGCCAGTGAGATCGCATCGGCTCTCTTGTCAGTTGCAAGCAGTATGAAGGTCGTCACGAGCCCCGAGGTTCGTGACCGGGCCGTCAAAACAAATGGAGGATGACAGGAATTTTTCTGATGATGAAAGTGCGAATATCATGATGCTGTTTTCGGAGCAGGGCGCAGGAACGGCAATGGCTCAGATGTACCTTGCCTCCACTCAACCCGACAAGTGTATGAGGTTTCTTCAGTGCTGTCTTGCAAAAGCTGAGAAGGAAGGCCGCCTTGCATTCTGATGCACAATAATTCCTTCTTTTGTTGTTCCGAAAAGTCTTGTTAGTGTATTCGCATTTTAATCGATTTCTATGTGCTCAGGACCATTCCACGCTCTGCTAATACTGCAACATAATCTTCCCACATCTTTTGCGTGATGGCATCCCGGCGATTAGTTGTGTGCACTCGTTCCTCAGCCGAGATCTCCATTCCGAGCTCCTCAGGAGAAATCTCTCGTGGCTGCATCTCAATAAAGTCCTGCATTGAATCTTCGCGCTGGATTGAGCCTGGAGCATCGGACTCAATACTCAGATTGACTGCATTTTCGGAAGCATCATGGATGCGGACAAAATTGTGGAGGGCACCGATGGCGGGGATCATCATAGCCTGGGTGTTGATGGGGTACTCGGGGATACAGGAGAAAAGGCCCCAGCGACGTTTCATGACCCCAAATATTCGTTCGACGACATTGCGAGCTTGAGAATGACAGAAATTGAACAACTCTTCACGGTTTTTTGGCATCAAAATGCTGAGTACCAGTCCACACAGCAGCCAATGGGTTCCAAACTCACTGTTGACAAACTGTGACCCACTCCTTGAGATGATAACAAATGCCCCGGTATGGAGTCATGAGTACGTCACAGAGAGGAAACCCGGCATCGGCAAGGTAATATTTACCTGCTGGAACGGCAAAATCATGATCCCGTGCATACTGAAAGATGTGCGAGTCAGATGCGCTACCTTCCCATCCGCTGAGAAGATAGACAAAAAGCATGGCAAAATTACATGCAGCCAGAACATTCTGGCCAATGAATCCTTTGCGATTCCGATAGCAAGCCATGTTCAGCGCAAGAACCCAAGCATGAAAGTGGGAACCATTGATGGCACTGCAGCAGTTGCAAAAATACAGGTATAGCTTCGGATTGTTCCTTATCTCAGGAGGGGTTTCGTCAGGGGGGAAATGGAGGTGTTTTTGTAGAATGGGCCAACAAGGATTTTCAGAATCGTATAGATAGATCTGGAAATAGTTAGGACCGTGGAAATCAAGGAGAGAGTGAAGAAAAGATACTGAGAAATTGTGTCTGCACTCCACTGGAAACGTTCTTGTAAAATTCGTGTACTGCACCCAGTTCGAGCGAAGTGGAGGAATGTAGCAAGCTTTTCATCTGCGGTGACAAATTTGGTGCTAACGAGCCCCGAAAATGCCTGCAATTCAAATGATAGGCAGTAGAAGACGTGTTTGGCCATGCCAATTTGGTGCTTGAATCAATCCAGGTGGCCCACCAAAAGCTCGTTGAGCCACATTTGGCCAGTGAGCATTGATGTATGCATGGGAAGAGCATCTGGCACATCCAGGTTGAGGGATGCCGTGAATGCAATCACTGTGCAGACTAGAGAAGCCATGAGCTGCATCCGACGGCGTCATTCGACTTGCTGCTTTTTCTTGCTTTGTTGAGCAGCGCGGAAGGCGTTAATTCAATCCCGGTTACCACCGGGGTCATTATCAAGGGGCATTGTGCCCAGAGGAAGGCAGAAACACGTGTAAATGGCTCAGGAAAGGTGTATTTGTTGCTATTTACAATATGTGACAATTGTGGCTGGACGTGCCAAACCGGTGGGAATACGGCTTTGTCATTAGCTGAGAGAAGCAGATCCCATACGGGATCATCTCCCGTGCCACCCAATCAGGCCCTTAGGCTTATGATTATTTCCCCGTGGTTTGTGCCTCCAGACCGTACTAGCGTGTCACTCTAGTTGTATCTGATGTTACAAACCGGCAGCTTGGGCTCACTCCAGTTCTCCTTTATATCACCTAGCTAGAGCCCTGAGTGCTAGTAATAACACATCAGAAGTGCTAGCGCTTTCCTGTTGTATAAATACTGGTCCTAGGAAATTGCAAAATAGCACTAGATGCCGCGTGCTCTTGTTACGGTGTTTCACCGTCTCTCTCACGACCGTGCCTGTTGACCACCTTGCTAGAACAATCACACATTGAGCTTAGCACAGCACATCAGAAGACCAATCGTCTCGAGTCTGAAAAGAGGGTACTTCAAACAGCATTGGCAGAGCTACACACCAAACATTTAGCACTTTTACACACGAAGTCGAACTTTGAGGATCAGTTATCAACAGTATCCGATGTGCATGAATCTCTGTCACGAAATCACCAACAGCAGCTTTGTGCGGAGGAGGCCAAAGCCTGTGGACATCACAGTAGCGTGAAAATGTTGTGCCTACAGGTCAAGCGCGCCAAGGCTAGAGGAGACAAGTTCAAGCAACTTTACAACCGGATCTCGGAGTGGAAATGCAAGGAGGTGGGTATTTTCTCGTCAGGTGCGTGGCATGTGTTCCGATTATTTGTTTGGGCCGGCTGTGCAGAGGCCAAGGCCAGGTCTGCCATTCAAGCCCTCCTTGACAAAATTGGCATGATTGTTCGCCCTATTCCGAGTGCAAGAATGGTTCAGAGGACAATAAAGGAAGGTGGGGAATTTGGTCTGATCCAGCTGGGTTATGAGATCTCACAGGCGGAGAGTGAGTCATTTTTTGTGTGCAGATAGCTCCATTTATCAGCAGCCGTAGGCTTCAGATTGAGTACAGATGGCACCTCACATCAAGGCATTACTCTAGAAGGCACTCACTTCACTGTCAAGGCCACATCCTACCAGGACAACAACATTGACATCACGAATCCTGCAAACCAGAAATGGGTCACCTGTGTTTTGGGTGTAGAGAAAGTGCTCAACCACACAGCCATGGAGCAGCATTGCGGCCTCATTAACAACATCAATCAAATTGTGTCATCCTGTGCAGCCAGCCCACTCGCAAAACATCTAAACAACTATCTGACCTTCAACAAATTATTCCAGAAACTCAACTTCCAGAGCGGCGACCATGCGGCAGATGGCAAGAAGTTTCAGGCATTGAACAAGGATTTGAAGGATTCAATTGTGTTGGAAACTCTGGGTGCCAGCACACTGCATGATCCCGAGCTTGTTCAGCAAGTCGCAGATGTCCCCGATGACAAAGTGCAGCTCCATTTGGCCTCCCGTGGAATTGAAAATCCGTAAGCAGTCTTGTTGCAAACCTTGAACACAAACATTATTTTGTTTTAGAACACCTCTCGACAGGTGTAACACTGCCCAAGCAATTGTTCAAATAAATCTGGGCTCCACTATCTATGACAATGTGACTCAGACCGAGTGGGCTCAGCTTGATCTCCTTATCTCAGCCAGCTGTGGCGGTCACAAGGACTCGAATGCTCTCATCTACGGTGCAAAGCAGCTCCGATTATTTTGGCTTTGAAATCCCACTTGTACTCCTCTTGTTCTCCTTCCAAACAAGGCAAACAATTCGACAATACAGCTTGATCCCGCATTATCTGCAGCATTGAAGAAGGCAGTGGAATCTAGCACAAATGGGGCAATAAGCTTATCAAGCTGGCCAGCGACACATTCCATAACAAGAACTCGAAAAAAAGCTATCAAGACCGATATACAGCTTACATGACAAAGGTGGTCATTGAACGATATGGCTCCGAGGCTATCGGAACCCTCATGCATTGGTTTGCCGAGGTCTCTGTGACACGCTATCAGAGCTTTTCATATGCAGCCGCAGAACTCTTCCTCCATCATGATATTACTTTTGACCTCATCCAGGATATTTGCGATGGAAAAGGGTGTGCTGGAGCCAATCACATGGAAGCAAACATTATTCGCGGCCTATCTTGCACTTCAACCATGTCAGAGGTCGCTACACTCGCTGTCTATGGGCTACTTGTCTCATGGCCGTACCTGGCTATCATATGTGGCCAACCTTCAGACCACACTGCCTTCATTGATATGCTAGATCCAGTCAATCTGCATTGGCGCCTTCCCATCTTTTGCATGTGCCTTGCCATATGTCCTGGTTTGATTTTTGATCATTCCCTGCTGGACTCAGAGCTCACCCTAGATGGAAATTCCTTGATCAGCCCTGGACTACTCGACGCTGTTCGTCAGGCAGATAGAGAACTACCTTACCTTCACGAAATGATCACTGTGCTGTTCAAGGGCTGTGCTCAGGGCTGATGTCAATTCACGTCTGAATCACTGCATTCTGTGGGTCCCTAGATGGGCCTAGACATGCTGAAATCTAGTCCCACTGAGCCAGCTAGACAGCGCCTAGACAATGCCTAGACACTCGGCTAAGCTGTCGAGGTGCTCCTAGCTGGCTCGGCGGGACTAGATTTCGGTATATCTAGGGACCAGCGGAATGCAGTGAATTCGTCTGCAGAGGGCCAATCAATAATTTGCCTGACTCCCTGCGGCGCCTGGTTGCTATCCTCACAACCAATGATGTGAATGAAGGAATATTAGGCTCGATGTGCATTGCCACTCGCTTCCATCCCAACATTTCGACGAGCAACTTCTTCGCACGAAAGCGAGTCTGGCGCAATGATACAGAGAACTTCATTCAGAAGGTAATGACCAGACCTGAAGATCACACCTACATGATGCACAGAGTACGCAAAGATGACGCCTCCAGCAAGAATCGCAAATTCAACCTCGAGGTAGCAGAGCGCATAGCAACGAAAGGTTGGGAAGCGAGAGATCACCGTGTGGCGTTAGGATTGTCGGCTTGAGAGGGCACAACTTGCTGCAGTTGGACTGGAGCTAGACCTTTCGAAGGTCAATATAATGACTATCACCAAGCTTCGGGATCAGCTTCGCATTTTCAAGTTCATTGTTGAAGACCCGGAGTTGAAGAAGAAAGCGGTGTGGGGTAACAAGTGTTGATCAGGATTGTTAGCTGTGGTTGTCGCAGCAGTCAACCAGCACATAGATGAGTATGTCAGCTACTCTCCCCGTGCACTCTGACCACATCTATCATGTAGAATTCCAGCAACTGAACCTACACCCAATCAACAAGACACTTTGGACAAAACCAGCCAATCAAACAAGAGTAGTTGCCATGATGATGTTTTGCAGTGGTGTTTTTGTTTTCAAGCAAAATTTTCATGTATTTCTCATGCTTGTAGTTGTCCCAATGTTTTTACTGTGATGTACTGGACTATAACTTTCAATTTCACCATGGCAAACACTATAACACACCGAAAAAAACATTTAAAAATGAAAGCTTCCAAGAGCTGTTAGCTAACAATAGAAAGAGTTCATGTGCAAAAAATCTAGGCTGTGCATGAAGTGGTGGTCCTTATAAAGTTGTTGCAGTCAACTGTATCAAAATGCGATTGTTTGATCGAGAGCAAACACGGCCAAACAGCACATTGATGGCTCAAGTGTTGTTGGTACCCATCATAGTGCAAATTTCGATTCAAAGAGTGATTGTGAGTATTTTCTTCATGCCAAATCTCAAGATCCTACATCCATGGTTCTATAGTATTTTCTGGGCGATGTCATCGTTGTTTGGCGGGCGTGGGCAATATGAAGCCAGAATGTCTTGTTCTCTCCATTTGTCTGTTGGCAACATTCAGTACATGCTCAGCCTTTGATGTTCATCGCTTAACTGAAATACAATGTAGCAACATCAGTCACCTTATACACACTCAACATTCTTTCAATTGTTTACGGCCACCTAGGTTCATGACCAACTGTGTTCGCCAAACACGTGGCTGTGCTTATCACGGTTGGCGAAGTGGCTGGGATCACTGGTTGCAGTTTTGGCTGATCCCGCAAAACATGATTTTGGACTTAGTATTTTTGACCTTTTGCACCTTGAAAAAAAAATGTGGAAACTTGTATAGGGAAAGATGGTTAATTTTCAATTCTAAGTCGAATGACAGCAACTTGGATCGGATTTTACCCGAAAATAAATGGTGCTCTATCAATGCAGAATGAAAAATTAAGGAACTTTCTCCATACAATTTGTGTTTTGAGTTGCCTCATTCTGAAAGTATGAGAGGAGAGGGGACGGGTGTGGATGGGCAGAAAATCCTAAGTCCAAAATCATGATTGGTAGGTCCCGCCAAAATGTCAACCAGTGATCCCAGTCGTTTTTCACAAACAGAACTTGTTCTGTATGTGCCTATTTGGGGGGTCTCAAAGGGGAGAGGTGTCATAAATCACCCAGGTTCTACTTTTTCGCGTGATGTGTCTGTATGGATACAGACACATCTTAGTGGCACGGGACTTTCATGACGCCACCACGTGACCTTCTCACAGTTGAAACTCGGCCATGGATTCTAAAGCTGCAGACTCAGGGAGTCTGTGCCACGAGATACAGAAGATGTTAGGGACTAGGAACCTGTACAGACAGATCCTAGTCCCTGGATGCACCACAGCTGACACAGAAGTGTACACGAAGTACATAACTGGTTGCAAACTGATCGGGGTTTGAACCACTGGATACGATGACATTAAGGATTAGGAAACCCGAACGTCCGGGTCTCCTAAGTTCGCTGATGTCACGGAAACAGACACAGAGGAGCCCAGGTGTATCAGCATTAACACTCCTTAATGCTGTGGTACAGGAACTGATCACGATTGACTGTGATTGCTTTAATTTATTAGAAGCTTATATAAGCTCGGTAGAATCTCCATGTACAGTAGATTCTACCTCGTCTAATCTCAGGCTTCTACCTTGGCTTGATATAAGCATTGTCTCCACCCTGGCCCACTTCCTCCACATCGTACTACGGGTTGTATCCACGCCCCGGGTTGCATACCTGAGTAGATACCACACCCTCTTCGACTTGTTCCGGGTTCCACCTCGCATCCCGACCTACGACATACGGCCTCCTAGAGAGGACGCCGTACGGTTGGTCCTACTGCTTGGGAAACACATGAGCTACTAGCATTTATCAGGTTTATCCTGGTTGGGGTTCTCGCCGGGTTACTCACTGTTTAGCCGACCCAGAGGCCATTGCTGACAAGAGGACCAAGAATATTACAATTGGCCCATGTGACTTGCATTTATTACCATTTGGAGCTATGGACCAAATATGATACAGTAAAGTTACACTGCTTCTGCTCTAACCGCTGCACCAAGTTCCGAGTTGTGTAAACGTCGGACAGACAACTTTGTTACTGTTCCTGGGTGTCCTCAAAAATGTCACAAAGTCTACGAAACTGCACAGTCTTGTGTGAATGACATAGATATAGGTTTGTTGCAGTTTCTAGACAAGGGTTGAGAAATCTTGTGTGGTATTCTCTCCTTTCTTACTTTTTCTTTTTTTCACAGAACCTCCTCCTTGCCCTACAAATTTTGCCTATTATTTGTCAGATGAGCAAAAGATATCTACTCTGTGTTTTATACTAGACAATGTTCTCAATCAACCATCCATCTCCTACTCAGCCATTGTTACTGTTGCTTCTGAACACAATGTACCCCGATATTCAAAGACAATCCTGATGTCTAAACTGCGAGAACATTCTTTACTCAACACCTATTCTACTTCCATCTCAACTCAGACACTCACCATGAGTACATCCTTCCTCTTTTTTGTTTTGTTTTTTTACTGTATGTTGTGCTAATCTCTCCTCAAGTGGTCAAGCCCGTCCTGACGCAAAAGAACCCCTTCGCCTGCACCCACCTTGGCTTCAGGATTCTCCCTTGATGCCGAATATTTGGTCAGTATCTCGACGCCAGAGCTCTGCCGCCCGCTCATTCTCACTAGGTTTGGTACTGTCCCATCCCCACCACCCCCCCGGATCCGCTTCTGCACCTCCCTCTGCACATTCCCACCAGCGACCAAATGTTCCCGTGCCTCAAGCGCACCTCCATTGCTTCCACAACAATGCCAAGCGACCTGGCCTATCTCCATCGATGTTTTGCCAGGTGTATCGCCCATGCTCCCTCGTCACCCAACCGTCTCCTCACTCCAGCTGCCAACAACTCACAGCCCGCCTTCATCCACACACCTCGGCGGCACGCACTGTCACATTACTGACCGTGTTATCCCATATGCTCCAGCAATGTGTTCATACTGTTGTTCCCAAGCACCCTGACGATGGCACAGATGTCCTGAGGAAGTTGTCTGCCACTGCACAACATGCCTCTACACCACCACTGTTAGGGACGACCTCGCCACCCGCACTCGCCCCCTCTGCCCTACATACGGCGATGACAGGTGCATGGTGGAGTGAGCAAGTCACCATCACTGGTAGGTAGGGCAGTGCACCGCTTCATGCGGTCGTGCGGCCCACACCCACACCCACACCCACATTGTCACCTTCTGTGTATTGTGCTTCTCCCCGCTGCCCTCCACCCCCGGCAAGACCCTCCCAAGTAGCTGCTGACACATGTTTGGCTTCCCGGGGAATCTGCCACCACCACACGCTCCCTCCACACCCCCAAAAAAAATGGAGAAAAGAACCCAATCTCCCAGAAAACAAAGGAAAGAAACCAAAACTCACCCAACTTCCCCTTCTTGCTCCCGCCTCCAAGTTTCAGTGACTCACCCGAGCCCAAGCTGAGCCCTTTTGATGCAGCGAGCCTGAGGCACGGCTTCGGCACGATGGGTGTTGCAGCTGCAGCGGGTGTCGTGGCAGGCAACCCATTGCTCCTGTTGCTCGCTGCACTGAGACTGCTCACAGCATTTGTGTTGCTCGCCACACTCACTGCACACCCCAACACTGGCATCACCGGCATCCCCATGCAGCTCGTCTCCTGTTGTGTGCTGGGCTTACTCCAGCTCTCAAAGAAGTTGTCTTCCCCGCCTCCCTCCGCACCTGCCACAGCTGTTGCCAGCTGCGCCGTGCCCTCCGCCACCCACCCCTTCCGGAAACCACGCCTCATCTGCCTTCACCTTCTGGCCCAGCTCCTCCTGGTATGCCTCTGCTACCCACCCCATCGTGCTGCCCACACTGTTCTTGTGCAGATAGGCAGAGTAGGCGGTGTTGCTGCTGATGTTCATGGCACGCAGCTGTGTGGGGGACCAGGAGTCGAGGTCCGTGGAGCAGACGAAGGTGATGTGGACACCCATGTTGCGGTGGAGGGCAGAGCAGTCACGTCTTCGCCGCCACAAATATTTTGGTCATGATCATGTATAGCTCAATATGCTTCCGCCGCCATTTTATCCCAGCCGTTATCATCAAAATTGCTTTCGCTTTCAGCTGTTATCGTGTCTCGCTTGTCATGCTCTCCCTTTTGTGCTTTCTTTGCATTTCCATACATGTTTTCACATGTTTTCACTCTCTGACTGTGGTTTCTGATATTGAGCATGTCACTAGTCAGAATGATTTTACAGCTGCACCCATTTGATCCCCTGCCGATGTAAAACTATGACTCATAACTATTACGACTCATAACTACGGCAATATAACTGTTTGTGACCCACCGCTTGCCGGCCTCTTACCATCATAGGAACCCTTTGATCCCTTGCTTGTCTCGTGATCAAAGTTTGGTCGCGAGTCTAATGACCACCAGTACCAAGACATGACACAGCATTTCCTCTGCACCTTCTGTCTATTGCTCACAAATTTCATTGCAACCACACTCATAGGGTACAAACTATGGTGTGTCACACCCCCACCTCACCATTCAAAAATAGTTCTAACCAAATTTCTTGATAGGTACAGCCTGAAGTTAAGAAGATGTCATGACTTGATGTGGATTTGATATATGCCCTCATCAGACTGATGTCAAGATCCAGTCAGAATAATCTTTGTAAATAGCGGTCGGGATGATGTTGGTGCTTTGTGGATTTGATGTTGGTTCTAGCACATTTCTGACATTCAACTTCTGCCATTAATATTATGTCCACCCATATCCTGCACAAGCCAAGACCTTGCAACTGCGGGATCCTCCCATCGTTCCTCGGGTGGAGTACCTCGGGTTCAGCTCACAGGTAAAAGTTGATAAAAGTCAGAAGTTAACACGTTAGAACACACTCTCGGACTTCTTGCACTCCAGAATATAGGTACCCTCAGGAATCAGCATATTTCGGGTTTGCGCGGGCTGTGCTTGATCGGTGAGCATTGTACAATCACAGGCTGTTTCAGAAGCTCGAGTTCAGGAAAGGCTGGCGAACTGAATAGAATGAGCAGGAGAACGCACGCTAAAGCAAGTCGCAATTGTGTAAACATCAAGTCTGACCATCAGCATGTGCATAGCTCATGCATGCATTGCCACCTTGTTGATCATTTGATCGATGCCACTTGCTCTTGACCACCAGCATCTCTTCCCTTTCCTCCTCCCTCTTGCCGCTCCCTCAATCTTTTTTGGACCCCAGCTTCATCTCAAGGCTGGCTGCAATCGCCATGACTCCCTCAAGTCTTCCTCCTCAAGTCGTCAGTGGGTCAAGTCCTCAAATTTCTGCTCTTCGGCTCTATCAAGCACTCGCAAATCCCCTCAAGCTGAAGACATCCTCCTTCAAGCGCTATTAACTGCGTCAAGTCCTTGCAAGCTGTACCCAAGACGAAGGTCATTTGCGAGTTCCAAAGAACCAAGATCCAGCCCCCCCCCGCTCACACACCGTTGCACCCATACCTCTCTCACCTCTTCAGTCCCGCTTCTCTCTCTTGCCACATCGGAGCTTCAATTTTACTGTTCATCAACACATCCCTCAAACCAAGTCTATACTAGAAGAATGGGAGTGGGACTCACCCATTTCCTTTTTCGGGAAGCGAGTCCCATTCTTGATCCCATCAACAATGGGACTGGGGAGACCGCCGCCAATCACATAGTGACCTGCCGTCACGCAGTCTCAGTTCTTGAGGCAGCTATTTGGAACACCCAGAAAATCATGCCATCTGATCCAAACCTACTGCTTCGATCCATCGTTCTCGGTCATCTCCAAGTGGATTTAGGAGTTTGCGGGCGATTTCTGCAGCTTGGAGGGGCGGTAACACGGCAGCGGTTAAAAAAATGTGTAGCACACCTGTCACACACTTGGTAGAATGAAATTATTGCCTAATACTTGATTTCATTATTATGAGAGCACTTTGGGATGTATTCATTTTGCGAAGATTCCCAGCCTGTGCCTCAACGTTCACTTTCCAGAGAGTGCTGGCCCATCAAAATCCGCTGGGAATTGACTGAATGACATTGAAGTGAAGTTGTAGTCAAATCTGAATATCTGAAATGGCCGGTACCTGAGTTTCAGTATTTACATATTGAGTTTGGTACTATCCGAAAGCACTGCATAATCGCTTTCTAACACACCTAGAATCACAAAAATCTGTCCAGAAATGGCCCAGAAACGAACCAAACAAGTAGGCAGCTTAAGATTGTTTTTGTTTTAAAAAACTGTTGACTGTCATCAATTATGCAAAGAGCTGTAAACTGGAAAGTATATAGATAGTACAATTGAAGAAAACATTGGAGTTTAATTTATCAGCTGCTATGGTAATTGAATGGAGGAAGTTGAATTCCGTCACCCGCTGATCTTGTAAATTGAGTTACCAGACCAGAAAGCGTAACTTTGATGTTGCTGCACAGAAGTTGAATTCTGCTCGTCCCCTGACCCTTTTAATCAACTCCTCAGTTTCTATGAAAATGATATCAGATAAGCAGGCTTCAGAGGTTTGTACCGACTGTTAGCTCACCGTAATCCCTTTTTAGTTGGCCTTGCCTCTGCTATATCAGCAGCACGAGTGGACTGGGTGCGTTTGATGTTTCCCAACAAGGATATTGTGTTCGCTGAAGCTCAGATCAATGTTCCATGGGGCAATCATTTCATCTGAGCCCTCAGCATTTGGGATCAGTTCTTCGGGTCTGGAGGGTGAGGGTGAAGGCGTCACATGAGGAGGGGGTAGGGGAGGAGTGGTTGAACTTGAACTTGCGGGCTCTTGTCCAACCTCCTGGCACTGGCCATTAATCCAGATGCCAGCTAGTGGACCCTGCTTCAATGTGAGGAGTTCAACATCAATTACAGTCCATAGAAGCCCCCATTCACTACGCAATGCCTTCTCTTCTGTGATGTCTCTTCTCAGACTCAGAACCTGGGCAGGGAGATCGGTTCTATGTTTGTCTAGAACTATCTCGGCCTGCAACACCTTGATCTGCAACTCCAGCTCCTTCTGCCGAGCCAGGGATGCCTTGTTCTCAGCCACGCCGCTGTCCTGCTCTGCTTTGAGAGTTTCGTAGTTTGTCAGCTGGTCGTTGCGGATTATGGCACTATATTTGACACACTTGTGATCAGATGAATCCATCAAGAGATAAAATCTTCCCATCTTTGGTAGTGAGCAGGTCCACACAGTGAGAGTAATCAACTCTGTATGCAATGGACTCTCGTGGAACAGTCCATGTCGACTGAACGACAGTATCCTCAATTGCGTCCACACTTAGCTGGCGGGTGATTTTGAGTTGCTGAGGCTTGGCTTTGCCCTTTCCCTTGCTCTTTTTCGGCTTGGGCTGAATGGCAAGGACAGGTGAAGAAGAACATTGAAAGGGAATGAAACGAGTAGGAAGAGAAGCTGCCGATGTTGCCCTAGAATTAGGACCTGTATCAGGCACTATCAGATCGTCTGGCAGTCTGTCATTGTCTGAAGCACCATCCCTGGTCATAGACATTGAACCCGGAGGGCATGAAAGCACATCGGAGGCAAAAGATGCTGGTGAACGAGCTCGAGAGGACAGATACATTGAGACACAACTACTGGCCCTTGACTGAGACCGAGAAGGTGCCCGAGAGCTGGCCAGGGTGGAATTCTGACTGTGATATCATTCAAAGGTGTCATGTTCTCAAGCCATAAACACCTGGAATGGGACGAGACTGATCCACACTTCAGTATTCTCAAGGCTGAAGAAGGGATGATCCCGGTAGTACTCACTAACCATCTACAAATTATTGGGTCAATTTTTTTTGAAATTAGAAAAAAAAAATTGAAGTGATTCACATGGCTGCAATATGCCTTTAACTGTTTGGTTGATGCATCATCGAGATCCCAGGAGGTAGCAGTTTCCAAGTCGTTGTATGTGAGAAAGAGTTGGTAGTTATGGGAGGTGATCCAAGAAGGTACCTCCTCTATAGAAAAGAAGGGACTATGTGCCAGATCACTGAGCGCGGATGGAAATGCCTGGCAACAAATGAATATCCCAATTTCCTCCGGGACAAAATAAACTTACAAATTTTCGGTATGCTTTGATCTCTTTCTGAGGGAGGTCAATGGCGGCATCAACATGGGGGATGAAGGGAGGGGACAAGAAGTGGCAATGTATTAAATGGCCCCCACATCATGCCCTCCTCATGCCCCCCTCATGCTTTCCTCATGCCCGCACTGAGGAGGTGCTTGATCGGCATGGTTAACCTTACCACAATCCTACCTAAATAGGAAATTGCTCGGTGGGCACAAAAATCGGCACCGGGTGCAAAACACTCAGAATGTCGCAAAATAACACAAGGTATGTTACTATGTGCTAGCTTAATACCTCCCCGGGACATTCACATATTCTATATTTTTCTCTGGCCCAATCCGGCCCTCTGTATAACTGTGCATCCGTTATGGGAAATGGCTGATGTCAATCCCGCAGTATTGATGTACATCAACCGATCACTCTGGTCTTGCCTGCCCATGCCGCCTCATAGCGCCTGATCAGGCTGATCTTGATGCGGAGGGGTCACAGATTCACTGGCAAGCAGATTTGCCAAGATAGGCGAGTCTCATCGATAGTAGATACTCCCTCAAACCTGCCCTGTTGTGTATCTGATCTGCTGCTGTACACACAACTTCTGCGCATCTTGTACCGTCCTCCTCAAACTCCCGCCGCTCCTGTGCGCGCTTCCCAACATCTCGTCCTCAGTGTCGTATGTAACTTGTTAACTCTGCAGTAGCATGAATTATCTATCATACTTTCCTTTTTTCTATTGTGTGCCCCCATAATACTGTACAATTCCATTCAATTTGGCGGTCACGTGTCACGCACCCCCTGTGCCATGATGAATTTTGGTCTCGGTCATGGGTCATGGCACCCAGTGCCGAATGTAAAATGCGTGACATTGGGGCCAAATTTCCCTTGGAGGTGCAAAAAAGGCAGAATTTTCGAAAATTTTCGTCTTGAATGCCAAATTTTTGGAGGCGCCACGCCAAAATTTGTTGGTTGCCGAAGTGCCGAATTGATATTTTGGGTCACGGGTTACAACCCGTGCCAAATTGAATGAAATTCTACAGTATATGCCCATGATATACGCAAACTCTTCTGAACATCTGGAAAACACCTAGTACCTACCTAGGTCTTGTGAGGGTCCCCTAGGCTTCTAGACCCCTAGCAACTCCCCCTTTCTAAGAAAGGCTGCCTAGAATAGGATTCTCTTCATAGAATCTCTAGAGCCCGAGACGTGTAGAGTTCGAGAGCTTCCTAGAGCTCCTAGAGTCGGGCTCCACCTAATACGCCAGCATCTTTGACCGTTTGCGACGGCTGCGATCAGTTGTCGGATTTATCGGACTTGTTTCGAGTTGCACAAAAAAAAATGAGAAACCAAATAATATTTAGTTCTAGGGCTACAGAATACATAGTAAAAACAACAAGACATAGTTCCCAGTCCACGAGCATCGGAACCAAGTGTCATGGGGCATCGGTGAATATTGTGATTGTGAATGTAATTGATGAAAGTTGCCGAACATTGCCAGCAGACAGAAGATTGCGGTGTTAAGAGCACAGGAGTGGCCTTGGGAATTTTTTGACCGAGAATGAGCTTGTACAGTAGCATAAGACAAAATGTACTTGGGAAACTCTTGATGCAAGACTTGATGACTTGAGAATGAGGCCTCAGGAGGGGCAGGACTTAGCAGCAGCACAGTTGAGGCAGACTTGAAGGCAAAGTTGATGGTAGTGGGAAGAAGGGAAGAAGTGCGACGATACTTGATGGTGTCCACTCTTTATGAGTTGCACGGGTGCCGGTTGCAGTGCTGCCATGAACCGAGTTGATTGCATCTGGGGCATTGATTCCAGGTAGAATGCGATAGCGAAGGGGTGAGTATATAGAACAGGATGTCTATGGTAGAGATGCAACTCTCAAAAGCTCTAGGAAGATAAGCGAGATCTAGCGAGACACTGCCACTCTAACACGTGGGAGTATTTCTAGCAAAGAAAAACTGATTTGCAGATGAACATCCTTGAATATGGAGAACAATCTATAAAAAACATCTCACAGGCAAGGGTGGTGTCAGCCTTGTGGCCTCGAGATAGGGCCACGTAGTACAACATGTGAGTCTTGCAGTTGTTGAGATGCACTACATTCGGGTCTCTTGACTTGCCTTGGGAACCATAGTTGGTCATAGCAAAATTGGGCAATACTACAACCTGTTCTCTGTTAAAAGAAAGCAATGAATCATCTTGCAACAGTGCTGTAAGGTGTCTAGATGTACGAGGTATCGGGATAATATTCTCTGGTAAACCAGGCAGGTTTACAGAGCGAGGAGGGTTTGTCAGCTTGAGGAACAGTGTGTCCAAAATTTTCTGACCATTGGGTCCTATGTTGCTGTCCCAGCCGGCTACAGTAGCCTCCTGACCTTTTGTGATACACAACTCGGTAGCATCATTCGATCTGATCATAATTGGCATACCCAAGCATAGCTTGAGACACCCAGGTACGTGGTCATTGGTGGAGGATGGAGGCGACTTCCACAGAGCTTCTCTCAACTTTGTGCCTATAGACTTAAACTGCGATTGATGAGTGTGTTTCCATTGGTGTCTATCCACTTTCTGCGCACTCAAAGAATCTACACTGTAAAAGGATACAAGCTGTTGATTTGTGTCTTGAGCGAATTTCTCTGGACCCATATCGTTGACGAGGTCTTTGTGAACATTCCATGCAGTTATTACTGACACATTTTTGAATATAGGATCATCTAAGTGAGGATGCCCAGGCCTACTGCTAGTGACATGGCTCTTCAAAAATGCAATGCCTTCAGGTGTACATGCAGTGTAACACATGTTTGACTGTGCAGTTCTTAGTTTTTCGTCGAGGGTCGGACTGGTTGCGCTAGCACATATTCTGTCTCAGGATAACCACCATAGTGAACTGGTGCCACAATATTTTACCAAGCACAGACTGTTGACCAGACGTGTGCGTTTGAGCTTCTGTCTGGAGGCCTACTTTGTGGTTGTACAGTGTTGATCCGACAGTGGGAGGGAGCTGAGCAAAGTCCCCAGCCAAGAGTAAGCTCAGTCCTCCAAACTCTGTATCATGTATGTTCTGCGCCTTAGCTGCTTGATTAGACAGGACGTGCATATTGCTGCAAGACAACATGGAGACTTCATCAAGTAGCATGTATTCGACGCCACGCAGACACTCGTTTACATGCACCATTGACGCGGTGTCGTTTGGTACACCATCAACATCATCCTGGTTCCTACTCTTGCCCTCCTGGGGTACCTGGAACACCGAATGGTAAGTGGAGCCGTTCAGCAGAGCGGTGGAGGACCCCGTAGGACCGACGACAATATATCTGTATTCCTCCTTTCTTAACACAAAAAAAATGATTATAGACTTGAAAATGTTAGACTTGCCTGTGCCACCCATGCCGCCCAGATACATTTTCAAAGGGACAGTCTGAGGAGCAGACACGTGATTTGTGAATATTCGGAAGGCTCTATCTTGCTCTGTGTTGAGGTTCCACTTCATCGTTATATTAGAGAGGTTGTGCAAAAGTCGCATGAGCCGCATGCGGCTTTTTGGCATTGTGCACAGCCACACAAGAAACTGAAGCATATTGAGGGTGTATCCATGTGGATTTCGAGGGTATATAGGTAAATTAGGTGGTATGCAATACATTGAACCACTTACCAAATGTAACCTGCCTCATTTTGACGTCATTATTTAGCTTTGTCACAGCCGCTGTGCGGCTATGGCCGAGATGTTCCCGTAAAAGCAATGTAAAAGGCCACTTGCCACACTTCCTGCTCGCATCTGATGCCAGAATCAACACCAACGGCATTCCAAGCACAGTATGCAAGGTTTGCATATGTCATACATAGAGAAACAAAAGCCACACAGTTCTGCATGCGGCTTTGCACAACACAAAAAAGCTGCATGCAGCTCACACAGTTTTTGCACAACCTCTCTATTATCCAAAAGGTTATCAACTTCCACAGGGGTGAAATTATGGCTGGGGTTAAAAAAGGTAGGAGGCAAACCTGGAGGCTAATCAAGGACCTATATTTTGTGGTGGAAAATCACGACTTTCTGCTTGCAGACGGGTACACCACAATTTCGTCAATAATTAGCCGTACGCTTACTTGGATCCAGGTGGCAGGCAGCACGAGTCTACCTCGCAGCGAAGGAACCCCGGCTTATGATTCAGGTGGCTCTGAGCCAGGAGGAGGCAGAGAAGCTGATTGAAAAGCATATTGACCTGCAACATTGCACTTAGCCACTCTGGGCTCTTGCCTGCTCCATTATCGCTACTTGGCCTTCACCTTGAGTTTTGCTCTCGTATCTCACCCCACCCACGCTCTCGGCGTCGACCTCCTTTACAATATGCATATAACACACCATACGGCACTTTCAAATTGTCCTGCAGGTTTCCCGGTGCTCATTCCTTCTTGTTCTCCAGTACTCACATATTCTGGCCTTCCTACTTTGCATACCTTACTGTCCTTATCACTTATTGGTCCCGTTGCACCTGACATCTGTTTCCTTCATGGTCTTGAGTTCTAATATATGTCCATATGGAGTGCTGTCCCTACTTCTTGTATAATGTATATTTATGGGCACGATACTGTATATAAGCACTGAGTGTGGTCCGGAATGACAAACAAGGTTGTGCAAGAAGAGGGAATTTATGCAATAAACAAAATGGCGTACCTGCTTGCGGCAGACAGACATAAGTAGTACAGCAGACATAACAGGGGTCTTATAAAGCAAACATGCTGGGAAGTGACTCCAGACATACACATGGGTTTATTGGGCATAGTGTACATGGTCGGGGAAGATAAAGACGAAGGTGGGAATATATTTGAGAATTTCAGAAAATACATAGTCACGAAATAGCAAAAATATTATAGTTGACACCTTCTTTCACGGGTCCACATACTACGCACATGGCGAGCACCTGGTATGTGGAGCTGTGAAAGAGGATGTCCACAATACTAAGGGTAGGCGGGATGTTCAAGGTTGATTTTTGGCATTTGACATTTTGACATCAGCATTTTGTTCCGGTGATTTTTGACTGATCAACCCCCTATCTGCGCTTCTTTAACCCGTCGAGGCACATGGGGGGTGCGTAGAAATACTTTAAAACATCTCAGTAATCTAATGAACATCCACATCCAATTTGATGCAATGGGAACAGGTTGTCATTGTGATTTTGGCAACAATATATTTAACCAGAAATAATTGTATATGGTAAATCAAATCAAGGATGTGTTTTTTTCATTGGCCAAAATACTATGTGTGCTGATTTGAATTACTCCTCATCAGATTCTTCGAGCACATCCTCTGCAAATCTACCATGGCTGAGATGGAGATTGTGACAATGGTCACACATTCATGCTTCTTGAGGAAGGTCTGGATACCTGTTTTCCCATGATCACCAACCCCACTGGAGCTGTATAGGACACAATCAAAGAAGAGATGAAAGAAGCAGAGAACATACCCATCAAGTGTGTGGGTCATTGCATTGACCAAGACCTGAATGCCATCTCCATTCTCATTGACAATTGTTGCAGCTAGGAAATTTTGTTGATGATGTGGGAAAGGAAACAAAGTGTAACTCACTTTGGAGATCACAAAAAATCATTGAGTCCAGGCTGAGTAGGTAGGCGTGGGAAGATGCATTCAAGGTGCTACCCAGTTTGTGCTGATGGTATGGAGGGTACTCATTTGTCCCACTCCAATGTTGGACCTTGCTGTGTCGCCTCGGTTCAAAAAAGCCAAACAACGAGGCCTTATTAGTTGGTCTGAATCTGAGTTGGGTTGAGCAGCTTCACAATCTAAGGTATAAGTTTTTGTCTCGAGTGATCTCTTCAACTGGCTGTGGCCCAAGATTGTGCAACTCAGCCTAGATGAGTTCATTTAGTACTGGAACAATCACAAGATTCGAACTCAGCGCAACAAAGTCTCACTGTCTGGTTTTTCAACCAAACTATATTTGCGACTTTCCAGAGAGTTTTGGTCTGGTTGATTTTTCGGTACCAGTTCCCCAGGATTTTGTCAATGCTCTGAGACAGAATATTCTGAAGCCTTGTGATGAATGTTCTAGATGGGTCTCGGATGAGTTTGGACGCCAAGGCCTGGGAAGCTGATGAACATATTGGAGCACCAAAGCTTGTGTTGACAGATGGTTGGACCATATTTTTGTCAAATGCTTTCCGTTGAACTTGCCGTATAGTGTCAATAAAGTAGGAGGAATCAGATTTCTTCACTGTTGGGGAACCTTGACACATTGCCATTTCAGGAAATTATTTCTTGAGGTTCACTACAATTACTATATGCCACTATATACATACTTACAAGCATTTCCGGTTGCCTCTCATGTGTCCTCAATGGCTTGAGAAGCACAGATAGGGGGTTGATCAGTGCCATCATTCAAAAATCACCGGAACAAAATGCTGATGTCAAAATGTCAAATGCCAAAAATCAACCTTGAACCATCCCGCCTAACCATTGCCGTATGCTCATGGTTTCGGTCTGTCTCGGTGGCCCAGACGTTCTATCGTGGATACAAGACTACCGATTGTAATCTTACCTATGTTTCGGAATTGATCCGGTGG